>CAUYQG010003733.1:0-35818 GCA_963574415.1 Tarsius wallacei
CAAGTGGGCCTCATCAAACTGACAAGCTCCTGCAAAGCAAAAGAAACCATCAAGAAAGTAGGGGGACAAACCACAGAATGGGAAAAAATATTTGCCAACTGTATATCTGACACAGGCCTAACATCCAGGATCTACAAGGAACTCAAAAGCACTGAAATGAAAAAAATGAACAGTCCCATTAAAAAGTGGGCAAAAGACATGAATAGACACTTCTCAAAAGAAGATATGCGGGCAGCCAACAGATACATGAAAAAGTGCTCAGCCTCATTCATCATCAGAGAAATGCAAATCAAAACCACATTGAGATACCACCTAACCTCAGTAAGAATGGCCATCATTAATAAAACAAACAACAACAGATGCTGGCGAGAATGCAGAGAAAAAGGAACCCTTCTACACTGCTGGTGGGAGTGCAAACTAGTGCAACCTCTTTGGTAGACAGTGTGGCAATTTATGAAAGAACTGGAAATTGACCTTCCATATGATTCAGCAATCCCCCTATTGGGAATATACCCAGAGAAACTCAAATTATTCTACAAAAAAGATACATGCACACACATTTGTTGCAGCTCTATTCACAACACCAAAAACATGGAACCAATCATACTGCCCACTGAAGCTGGACTGGATTAAAAAAAAATGTGGTACATATATACAATGGAATATTATGCAGCCATAAAGAAGGACAAACATACGGACTTCACAGCAACTTGGATGGATTTAGAGTCCTTCGTACTCAGTGATTTATCATAGAAACAAAGAACAGAGTACCATATGTTCTCACTCATAAGTGGACCTTGAACAATTGTCATAATACTATAAGAAAGGGATTGACAGTAGTGAGAAACTGCCAGGGGAAGGGGGTGTGGGATTGGCAGTTGAGGGAAACTGCCAGAAGATGGGGGGATACACTTCATCAACAAGGGTACATGCATAATGAACATTTGTATACCCAACCCTGAATTGTACCCCATATCTTTAAAAGAAAAGAAAAAAAAAGGAAAAAAGAAAAGAAAAAGGGAGGGAAACAAAAAAATACTTGCGTGATGTATGGCTAGTTAGTGGATAATAACCTATAACAGCATCTACTTATGTAATTCTTTGAGCTTGGTTTTAAAGTTTTGGCTATGCTTTTTGTTATTTTGTTTTGAAATTTATTATTATTATAATTACTACTGGTATTACTTTCAAGTCAGTGATTACAAACTGTTCTTTTTAGGTACTATCTGATGGTGCAACAATCGTGCTTTGAAATTATCCACTCTTTTTTTGTGTGTCTTTTATTATTTTCTCAGACCTACTTGATGAAAATCTTTCTACTAGGGTTTCTTCAGAGCTTTATGACTTGCTAATGCAGAAATGACAGCAGCATATCTATTGTTTTATGCCAAGAACATTTGCCAGGATTTGCAGTGATAACAGTTCTGTGAAATTCAGCAATGTTAGATTCAGATGCGGCGTTTCCGTGGTGCATGCTGACAGATGATCTAGGCTTTGGGCCGGCTGCTGCCTTTCCTAAGGGAGGCCTCATCAGTGACTGAGGCTTTTGAGACATCTTTGCAAACTGCCTCCACCCCACTGCATTTCTACAATTAATGCCCTACAACGTCCTTTCTACTTTCTTACCATTCATTTCTAAGTCTCTTTGATAAATAGGCAAACATTTCCAGTGGAATAAGTATACCATTCAATAGATTTTAAACATATAAGCCTATACTACCCCTTCTTAAGCAACAGGTCCATTTACCTTCTGAGAAGGACTATTTCATAAAAATATTAGGTGAGTTAAGATAATTTAATAAAAACAAACATCAAAAACCCAAATAAAATACTATTGCATCCACTGCCACTATATTTTTTAAAACATTTTTAAAGAATTTTAAAGATGTGGGGTACAATTCAGGATTAGGTATACAAGTGGTTATTGTACAGGTAAAGTGAGGGCCTCCCTATGGTCCCCACTTTGCCTGGTTTGGGATCAGGTACTCTTCTTATTGATGTTTTGTGCCCCCCACCTCTGGCCGTGTCCTGCTACTGCCAATCCCTTTCTTATAGTATTATGGCAAATGTTCAGGGTCCGCCTATGAGTGAGAACATGTGGTACTCAGTTCTTGGTTTCTGGGACAGATCACTGAATATTATAGACTCTAAATCCATCCAAGTTGTGGCGAAGTCCATAATTTTGTCATTTTCTATGACTGCATAATATTCCATCATGTATATGTATCACATTAAAAAAATCAAGTCCAGTTTTGATGGATAGCACGGTTGGTTCCATGTTTTCACTATTGTGAATAGTGCTGCAATAAACATATGTGCGCAGGTATCTCAAAAAAACAAAGCTGCATCAGGACTTGTCTCACTTAGGATTGACTAGTGATTACACATTCTACTTACCTGGACTCACAAGGTCCAAAAAGCAACTTCTGTGACCAGGAAGCAGCTACTGAACTACATTTTCATTTATAGCTTCTCTGACTAAAGTTGAGAATATTTGTCTTTTCCCTTGCTCTTAGCAGGTTATCTAATGCTGAAGGCTATAAATAGACTGAATTTTTTCTCCTATCTTCAGTTATAATATTCACTTATTAGCTTATTTAAATAATATAAGTTTATTTTTTAAAAGTTGTACTTTGAGATTCTGTGATTGCTTATTTACACATCTTTACAGAGTCATATAAAATTATTATACATTGTTAAACTCTATTATGTTTGTCTTTTCTACTTATATGCATTTCCATTTGTCTTAAATACCAGAAAGTTCAATGTGATAGGAAATTCCCTAAAATGAATACCTACGTCATAAACTCAAAGCAGAGTATCCATCCCTGTGCAGATACTCCAAAAAACCTGGCTCTCCCACTGCCCTTTTCTTGTTCCTGACTCCCCACATCACAAACACTACCTTTTGCAGGTGTCTCCATGGTGTGTAAAAAAAATCCCCAAAAACAGTTTCCTAAATTTATATGGAAAAATATCTACACTGGCAAAAAGCAATGTTTTATTTATAAGGGAAACTACTAAGGTCAGCCATGATTCTCCTGGCAATCTAGGAAAAAAGTACTGTGTGGAGAGGAATTTTTTTTTCATTAAAAAAAATTTATCTTTGTAATTTATCTTTGACAGTTAAGTTCACTTGGTTTTTCAGGCAGTCAGTTAATACATTTCCTGGGACCTGGAACCAAACTTTTTGAAGGGGGGGTCTATGTCTTACTTTTTTTTGTATTTCTAGTACCTAGCTTAGGCACGGAACAGGATGAGTTTTCAAGAAATATTTATTCAATAAATGGATGAATGAGTTATGATTTGCTGAGAATTGGTACCTAGAATTTAAGAAAAGTAGGGTCAGTGTTTTATCTAATGGAACAAAAAATTTATGAGGCAGAATAACAGGCAAGATCTGAGAAACAGCAAAATCAGCAAGATGTTAGTAAAAGAAAAAGGATATAGAACAATTGAATCCAGAAGTGCAGAGGCTATGAGAAATAAAGCAGTATCAGCAGTGGGTGGCCACGGAAGGTTTGCCAGAGGAGGTGATTTCTCAGCAACACTTTGAAAAAGGCGAGATACATGGAGTGGCAACAAAAGGAGGCTGTTGGAAGGTGGAAGACAGGTCCCATTAGAAAACACTTTAGTTTCCATGAGAAGAATGGCAGATGCAGGCAACATGGCTGGAGGGGCTGTGTGTGAGGAACCTGGTGCAGTGCCTGGCCTGCACCATGATGCTCATGAAATGCTAGCTCAAGTCACAAGCAAAATTCAGGGCCTTATAGGTGAGACTACAGAGTTTGGATTGAACACCATAGGGAGCAGCTCTGAACTATGTAGACATAGCCTAATGCTAACATTAGCAAAGAACAAAATAATAGAACGTGCTTCCTAAAATACCACAACACATTTCATCATTCTAATACATTAAGAATAGCTAATGGCAATATTTGGTGATTTCCTCATTTTTCAAAAATGTGCCCATGCTCTCCCTCCTAGTGATTTATACTATTGTAGGCCCCTCTCTTGCTGACTTTGGCACCATGAGTTGCTTTAAATAATATCGTCTAATCTTTGCTCAGCTCTCACTTCTAGCCTCTTTATCATCTTTATCATACTGATCCCCAGTTTAGGGGACTGCATATTTGATTTTCTCTCAAAATTAATGGAGGCAACTATGTTCACATCTCTGTGGTGTCCATTAAGTCCCTGATTAGGCCCTCATTCTCTATGTTTTTGGCTCTTTCTTTTTAGTCTGACTCATATTTCCCAAACCCCTGACTCATGCTGCTTTCTCTCTCTTATGCAACATTTTAATCTCTGCAATGTTCTCTCCATAATTTGATAATTTACCACGACATGGAGTCACTTCAGTGTATTTTCATGGGCAAAAATTATCTGCACCTTTAATGGTGTTGACTAGTCTTTTCTAATCTGTGCTGCTGTAGGTTTAAGCAATAATTCAGAACGACTTTTGAATGAGCCACCATAGATTAGAGATGAGAACGCATTAGTAATAGCAGAAAGAGGATTGAGATTATTTTGATTCTATTACTGCCTGTGTGATCTAGGGTCATGGTATCCATTTTTTCTCTCTGTTTCTGTGCCTGTAAAATAGACTTTCTATCCTTAATGACAATACAAATTTTAAAAAATGTTCAGAATCTTCAAAATATGTCTTTTTGTTTCTGAACTATAAACCCTTAGAGTAAAATAACCACATCTTTACTAGTTCTGTGGATTCTTTGCAAATATTATTTGATGGTGCTATTCTTTGAACTCCTGTGATGACAGAAAAGTAGTGGGCAAATTCAAGTTGCTAGTATGTCTTAATCTGTGTGGATTTAAAACCTTATTAAATCTATCTTCTCTATTTTTGAATCTCATACATGGAGTAAAGTAGAAAAAATAAAAGGTCAAGATTCATGTTTGCTATAAGGAGGGGCAATTTTACTGTTGGCCTCTTTTGTCCCCAGCATTCTTGATTTAGATACTCAGATGCTTGAAATGATTGCTTACTAGGCTTTCTAGTGAGAGAGTAATAAATTAGTTTCTACCAACACATTCTTTTTACTTAGTCTCTGAAACTTTTTAAATAAAAGAGATTCACTGGGTGAAGATCTTCTAGTTGCCTGAGTATTCATCTAATTTTTCAATATATTCCTGGAAGGTAGGAACCATCTCAACAAGAGTTGAGGGCACTGTTATTTTACTTCTGCCTCATCTACTAATCCCTATTGATAATGATAACCTGACTAATCAAGACATTAAATGATATGCATTGAAACTCGATGAAAAAGAAAGTGTGTAAATATTTTACATAGCTCCAGATACAAACTTATTAAAATTCTAAAATTAATTGGTATAAAAATAGATAAATGCTTAACAATTCAAAAAGATCTATTATTTGATTAGGAAGGCAGATTTGCAAACCCTCTGATTTAATCCTGTAACAGCTCTGAGAAGAGGTGGTTGCTTCATCCATAATTTGCAGATGATGAAGGAGGATGTCACTGAGATGCAGACTGGGTGAAGTGACTAGCCCACAGTCACAAAGAGTAGAGATTCAAACCCAAGATCTCCATTTTGCTTCTGCAGTTTAGGTCTTCAGAAAGATTAATTTTCTAAGAGTTTCAGATAGCAGAGGTTTCACTGTAGTCACATATATTTCTAATTTTTTTTAGCATTAAAAAGAGGTTTGTTAATCTTGTAGCACCTTGAGTCCTCCCTTGCGTCTTTCTTCTACTCAGAATAACATTCAGAGCTGTCCAAGTTTTCTGTTTCCCTCCCCTGTTTTTAGCCAATTATCAACAATTTTTTGTCAAAGACCTTCTAGTTCCCTTGCTGCTTCTTTCATAGTACTGGGATCAGATTTATCTGGGCCAAATGCCCAGTTCTAGTTAGCTTTTCACCCTTCTGAAATTATCAGCTAGAATTCACCCAAGCTAAGCAGTTCTAGTGGAGAAAATAAATACTAATATTAAGTAACAAAAGAGAACTTTCTTCATCGATGGCCAGCAGTAGATTTATAGTTCTAGATTCTTATCAGTTCTGGCAAAACAGATTGTTAATAATTTAGTGTACTTTAAATGATAAACAAAAATATCACCAAAATCAACAAATATCAGCCTCCCTGATAGTTCATTTCTTTGTTTTAGAGAGAGGCAAATCAAGTGTCCCGAAAGTCCTTGGCATTGCACTGTATTCTTTCAGAACTTTGCAATATGCTCTTCCCATATTTAAAAAATTCTTGCTACATATACTTAGAATTACTTTTTCTTGTAAGGATGATGGGTTTGCATTGCAAATAGACCCCTCTCAGTCTCCTCTGTAGATAACAGTGTTCATTTGCAAGATGATTGGATGAGGTTAGACATATAGTTCATGTATGTGGGGAAGAAAACCAACTGGTACATGTGAACAATAAATCTGTGACTCATATGTACTACACACAAACCAAATCAACTAATCGGTCATAGGCTGAAAAAGAAGAAAAGCAAGAAAACAAAGGCTTTAATTCTCATTCTTCAGTTCTCCTTGCACACAGGCAAAAGTGAAGTTTATTGCTTCCAGAATCTTAAGGAAACAATATTTTCTACTGATAAATGATTGTTAATTGTTAGGCGTATTCTCTGGCATCTCTGTAAACGCTCTGTTTTCTTCTTAAACTTAGTTATTCACTAAAACCATGTTTGGGAAAAGACCCATATTTGGGATATTAAAACCAATCATCAATCTGCCACCTTGTGGAGGTAAAACTATAGGCGGAAACAAGTAGCAACATCAGTCTTTGCTCCAGGGTGGCTCAGTACTAGGGATTAATGACCCTCTGTGTGAAGGTTCAAGCTCATTCCACACAGGCTGGAGACCTGCTTCAAAGTGGATAGCCTGGAGGAAAAATGATGCCACCCTATTGTGGGATACCTTTGCACTGACATTTTAATTGTGTTTTCCAGGTTCCCTACCATTTCGTCTTCCCTCGCCCATACCCGTCTCTCAGGATCCAGATCAAATACTGGAGAGGGATGAACTGAATGGAGACTAACTACATTCAACTGAGTCCCCCAAGCGCTGCCTGAGCACTGTGATTTGATTCTTGGCCTTGCTCCCTGAGGCCTTACAGCCAGATTAGTCAGTCTCCTCAGCCCAAAGCACACACATTCCTGGCTTATTCCTTCAAGAAAATCATCACTTGTGGTCGCATAAGCCCCTGGCTATGGCAATGGCAGTTATAACAAGCATGGCTTGGTGACCTCCTAATTGTATGAGACCAATTACATTATACTTGTTGTTCATTCAACAATAAGCAGCTTTTGTGTCCGATAAATTGAAGCATTCTACTAAATTTGGTGAGTGTAACTTGGCAATACTTCTCCAACTCATTAACTGCCTAAGACTTTTTCAATAAAGCATATCTTTGTGCCTCTTGCTTTCAGAGCATGTTACCTTCTTGTGTGTATTTTCCTGCCTATTTCATTACATCTTACTTATGATATTTCTGCACAATGTTTCCCCATAATGCCTCAGGGTTCTCATGTTTTTCCGAATTCCAAATGGAACAGAGAAGGAGGGGTGGGGGGAATGGACTCATCAAATTTGCAATAAATTCTTTTTTCTTTTCTCTTTTTGATTAAAAAATCCAGCACAATGAAAAGCAATACAGATAATAAATATGTAAGTAAATCCAAGTAAATACGGACAGCCTAAAACAATAATAGTAAGGTATTTGGGGATTTATAAAATATTTAGAATTAAAATAAATGAGAAAAATGGCATACAGGTTGGCAGGAAGATACATGGAGTTTAAATATTTTAAGATCTTTGCATTGTGCAGGAAGAATTAAAACATAATTAGGAATGATCTTAAATTTTGATAAGTCATGGGTGCACATTCAAGTAATCCCTAGGGCAAACATTACAGGAATAGAAAACTAACAAGCTAGTATAAGGGAAAATAGGATAATAAATACTCCATCAATTTAGAGAGAGGGCAAGAAAGGAAGAAAAGGAAACTAAAATGTGCAGGACAAATAGAAGGCAAATAGCAAAATGGTAGTTTTACATCTAAACAGAACGGTTACATTAAATGTGAATAGACTAAATGTTCTCACTGAAAAACAAAAATTGTCAGACTGATTGAAAATCAAACCCAAATCTGTTTCAAGAGACATAATTTAAATATAAGAGCACAGAGAGTGAAAGAAAAATGATGAAAAGCATATCGTGCAAACACTAACCAAAAGACAGTTGGCTTTGCAATACTAGTATCAGACAAAGCTGACCCTAAGGCTGTTAGAGAATAAAAAGAAATACTACATAATGTTTTGGTTTGCCAGGAATATGTAAAAGTTCTAAATTCATTTATTTATTTATTTTTTAGATTAGAAAATATAGTTTATTTAGAAAGTCATTTAGAGAGAAAGAAAAAAGAGATTCACCTCCCCAAGGAAGGGAAGGGGGCCAAAGCTTAAGGAAACACGGCCTGACCATGGCTCAAAGAGCACATGGCCACACCACAGCCTACCAAGACAATGGCCACAAATTCTAAATTTAAATGCACTTAATCATATAACCTTGGTATAGATCAAGTTAAAGTGACTAAAGCCAAAGAGAAAAATAGACAAACACAATTATGGTAATATTTTTAACACACTTCTCCCAGTAATTGAAAGAGTAAGTACACATTTCAGAAATGAATAGAAAATACAAATAATGTCATTAAAAACTTTGAGTTAACTGACATGTACAGGACACTGTACAGATTACATAACCTTTTTAAGTATTGAGGGAACATTAAAAGAAAATGGCTATTTGCTGGCCTTAAAGTAACTCTAAATAAATTTCAAAGAATGGCAAGATATAGCTTATGTTTTCTACCTACAACGCAAAGAAGAAAGAACAACAACAAAACTAGAAACATCCCTTCTTTTGGGAAAGAAGACATTTCATTTCAAAACAACCCATGGTGTAAACATGACAAAAGTGAAATTTGAGAATATTTCAAACTGAATAAAAATGAAAATATTACATGTCAAAATTTGTGGGAAAAACGCCAGCCCATAAGGCTTGTAGCCTCTCCTTCCCTCTTCACATCATCCATATCTTATTCCCTGTGCTCAATATACAGAAAAAGAAAATACAAATGTGATCTGTATTTGAAATAATCTTCAGAATTTAAAAAGGTTGCTTTGAGAAGGAAGAAAAGATCTCGACCATGTATTTCCAAAAGGCAGAACTAGAATAAATGGGAGGAAAGGCAATAGGGGCAGATTTTAGTTCAGTGTAAGAAAAAATGTTGTGTTCATTTTACCTCATTAGATATTTTAATGTATTAGGAAGTAATGAGCTTCCTATCACTGGAAAAATGCAAATGGTGCAATGTGGATCCCAGCAGTGGTTGGGGGATTTGACATCTGTGTTTAAAAATAGTGTTAACATGTTGCATACAAATATGACAGTGTTAATACTTTTTGAATCTGAATGGAGGATGTTCAATGTTCATCGTACTATATAATTAACTTTTCTCTAAACTTGATAATATTGATGATAAAACATTGAAAAAAATGGATGTTGCCTCCACTCTAATATAGAACATTATGAAGATTCAACAGAATTGAATATCTGTACTTTCATCTGGCACATGGTACACATACATATAGTTTGTACAATTGTGAAGTTGACCTTTATACTTTTATAATTTATCTCCTAACATCTGAAAAACTAGCTTGATGATAAAGTGTAGCAAGAAAAGATGTCATCTCATCTCTCTCTTCCTTGAGCAGGAACACAGTTAATAAATTGTAGACTTATTATTTCTTGTCCTGTATTTAAGATTTTTCAGGAAGGAAGACTCATAGTCTTTATCATGTCAAAGCATATGATTTTTCAGTGATCAAAATATTAAATATGAGCAACTATCAGCTTGTGCCCAAATCCTTCATTAAACTGAGATTTGACTTTTTTTTTTTTACAATTGTTACTATAGTTTACTATTTTATCCACAATTTATCAAGCATCATACTTGAGTTTAATTTGTTGATAAACTGTGTTGATGTAGGTGTAAGATTTTTTCTCCTCTCTGTGCTCAAATATTTTCTGTATTGTGAAGCAATAACATTCAAATAACTTCTGGGTTTAGTTCAAGGAGTGGCTAAAGGCAATAGGTGCCAAAAGAAAATACTATTCAGTAAAACTACTGATCCCACAAGTCTTTCAATTCAAAAGACTTCTCAAAGCTAGAACATGAAATAGTCTTTGGACTTAAATGAGTCCGGGGGCATTTCACCTTACATCTCCATTGGGGGCAGAAATAAGTTTCCCAGAAAATACATTCTCGAGAACTATTTCAGTTTTGAGTCTAAAATTAATGCTTACTTTGATAAATTCCTGAATGCTGTTTTTAAAAGTATTCATTTTCTAGCTCTAATCTCTTCTCCCCCTTTCTTACTTGGATCCTGGGAAACCTGAATAACATGCTCTTGCTTTCTCGGGGCTGTGGCCATGGGTCTCTAGTTCTTCTTCTCTCCTTTTTCATTTTTCAGCATTGACTTCTCCCTCCCTCTCTCTAAGCTGTAGGATCAAAGGAGAGTCTATAAAAATAGACTCATCTTTCTGGATAGGATTAAATGGTTCTGTTAGCAGAGTGGAATGAATAGAAATTCTCTTCAATGTTTAAATGCACTACTGTGTACTGTAAAGTTATATACTCAAGAATTTAGAGTAGCTTAATGTCTGTTTGGCAGGTAAATTCTGAAAAAAGTCTGGTGGGGAACCATGCCCTGTATATGGTTTGTATGTCTGTAGAGTACAAAGGCAGATGGACCTGAGCCAGGTATTGCAACTGGTGTGTTAAAGGTAGACAGATGCCAAACTAACTCAGTCTTAAGGAGAATTTCTTGGCATGAATAAACACAGATTGAAAAAAACCCTCTGTGTTCTTAGATCTGTTATATATACTTAAAATGGTTACTGCATGGAGCATATCCGTGGAATCTATCATATTCCAAGTTTTCATTTTGGAAGAAAATGGAAAAATTGAGCAATACATATTGCTAATTTTAAAATTAGCCTAGGATTATCTTTTCCCTAGAAATGTAATAATTTGTTTATGGAAACCTTTAAACAAAAACCTCTGGCTTCAGGCACATATGTGGTTAATGTGGATAACTTTGAGGTGTAAGGAGGTCCCCTGTCAGTGACCTTCAATTACAAATCTCTTCTTATGGTTTTCAGAATTAGAGGGATCATACTATTCTCTCACTGCTAGTATTTTTCAGTTATAAATTATTTTATTTGAGATTCTTTTCCTTAGTTGCTTATGCTAGCTTTTTTGCCAGCCTTATTATGCCCAGAATTCATGTTTATGTATAATTTATTATACAAAGAATTAAGAGTTTAAGGGAGGACTTGTTGATCTTTTTAGAACATCTGGGAACCACAGAGTAGACTTTTCTCTTATGCAACCCACTGATGGAAACATGACTGAGACAGAAGAATGGGTAAGATCACGGGTTTTAGAATCAAATAGGTCTCAGTTCAAATCCAAGCAACATCACATTTTAGTCATATATCCTGGAAAAGTTGTTTTAACCTTTCCAAGTTTCACTGCCACATCTATCAAGTAGGAATAATATCAATTTCATAATGTTATTGTGAGCACTAATTGATACAATACACACTCAAAATGGTACCTGATCCATAGAAAGGGCTCAGTTACACCCAACAGTATAAAGACTTTAAGCTGGTAATGGGATCAGGGTGATACTTCTGCTGTATATAGATGGAAGGAAGTAAGAAAATTGCAGAAAGTCAGGGCTTTAAATATAATTTCATGTATTTGCATAAAACTAAACATCCTATCTTTGTTTCCTTGTTTAGTGTCACGTTTTGAATATGATCTGCAGGACTGAAACTCAATCATCAGGAATGCCATAGCATTGAATGACCTTCCATTCTTTTGGCATATGCCAGATGAATGGGTATGAGAACAAAGACAGCTTTTCTTTCTTTAAGTTATTTCTCATTAGGAAAATTGCAAACATTTAAGCAAAAGGGATCTGGCAAAACAAAACAAATCTAGCATCTTTTGTCTTTCATAATATTTTGGAATAGGAAAGGACTCTTGATGAATGGAGGACCCCTTCACAGCAATGGAGTATTAAGGTTTATAAAGACTACTTAGCAAACATAGCTTTTTTTGAGTAGGGGTCTCACTCTGTCACCTAGGCTGGAGTGCAGTGGCATAATCACAGCTCACTGCAGCCTCAAACTTCTGGGTTCAGGTGATCCTACCGCCTTAACCTCTTGAGTGGCTGGGACTATAGGCATGCACCACCATGTACGAAAAAACTTTTGTTTTTTCGTAAAGATGAGCTCTCACTATGTTGCCTAGGTTGGTCTTGAACTCTTGGGTTCAAGCCATCCTCCCACCTTGGCCTCCCAAAGTGCTGGAATTACAGGCATGAGCTACTGCACCCAGCCGAGCATTGTTATATTAGAGTGGCAAACATTTAGGATAAACATTTGATGCTTCCATAGTAGTTATACAATTATATCATCATCACGTGAATTTGTTTTACAAGAGTGGGTGATGCTGTGACAAATAAGGTGAATGTGCAGAACGTCTTATCCCTTTCGCAAAGGCTGAGTTCAATTTTGTTTTCAAGCCAGTCTTCTAAGTTTTATTACAAACTCTAAAATGGAACAAACTTCAAATAGTAAAAATCCTTGAAGAGTTACAGTTATATTCTGTGTGGGGAAAACTTAGAAATGGCCTGAAACAATGCACTAAATGCTGAGTGAATTTTTAAGACTAGTTTAACTTCTGTAGCTTTTCCTTGAGGTAAGTTATTTTCCCTCCTGCTTACATTTGTTAAAAATCTAAGAATACAAACAAACCTGTGTTATTTTTAGACTAAAACCCATATTTAATTTGATCTGTAGAACTATTATAAATGGAAAATAAAACCAGTCCTAATTAGTTACAATAAAATTATCTAACCAGATTAACTAATTAGAATTCAGAAAGAAATTCTAAAAGTAAACGATGTGTTTTATGCATTTAATTCTTTCATGAGCAAAGAGGGTGGACTTCATTTGGATTTTCATATGAAAGTTTCAGACTGATAAAGGGCATCGTTCACCTGACACAAAGGAAAGTTGATGTGTTACCTCTTACCATCTTCAGGATAAAATCCAAAGTTTTCAATATAACATGCAAAACCCCTCATGATTTGACTCTTGTCCGCTGTCATGTACTGCACACTGAAGTCATGCAGAACAACTTGTTGCCTTCTTCTGTCTGCTACTCACGACCTTAGCAAAAGCTACTTCGTCTGCCTGGAACATTCGTTCTCCTTTCCTCCTTCAACCAATTTTTTTTTTTCTTTAGAAAGCAGATTTATTGAGAGGACAGAAAAGCTCCCACAGTGGGAGGGGACTCAAAGGGGCTGTCCAACTGTTGTCTTTATTTATTTATTTTGAAGTGAGAAAGCAGGGTTTATTGAGAAGACAGAAAAGCTCCCACAGTGGGAGGGAACCCAAAGGGGTTGCCCCAACCAATTTTCCAAAGTTTAATTGTCACAGCTTCCTAAGACAGAGGCCTGGTGTCACCTTCTCTAGGAAGCCCCTAAAGTGGGGCTCAAATGCCACATTGTAATTACTGTCTGCTTTCTCATAGTGAGCTCTTTGGATGCAGGCCCCATAAACTTATATTGTTGTATTCTAAGCCCCTACTGTGCTTTACACACATTAGTTACTCAATTTAGCCTTGTTGAATAGTCTCACACTGCAATTCTGTTGCAGGATCCAACCACAGGGTACCTTGTCTGGAGTTTTGTGCCAATTCCCAAACTGTAAGTAACAAAGCAATGTTAATTCCCCCCTCTATTTTACTATTCCAAAATCCAATACAGAAAAAAAAAGTAAATCCAGACAACTAATACATCATCCCCAGCAAACCCCCACTCTTGAGAAGGAAAGGTACGGGCATGACTATTGTTAATGAAGTGTTTCAGAATGGAAACTTCAGTAGGTCAACAAACAGATAAAACAGGTGCTTTACCTTTGCAGACTAGCTGTGGAGTCTTCCAAGAAAAAAAAAAAGAAACAGTCAAGCCTTAGTAAAGTGAGATCTAAATCCAGTTAAATGTTCCTTTGGATTATTCCATAATCTAAACTACATGTTCTTAACTCTTTGCCTTATTATCTTAGCAGTCCAGCCTCATTTCTACTCTCAAACCACTGTTTCTCTTTCTGTGCTCCATTTAAATTCTTATTTTAAAATATAAATAATTTTTGACTTGGAAATGAATTTCCCCTAGACATATCAGGAGAACGTATTGCTTTCCTCTATCTATAACCAGACTACTTTTTAGTTCATGCTTATTTGCAGAATGGATGGTAGGAGGGTTGTGGGGGCGAATGGGTCTATGGATAATTGACTCACTATAATTTTCAATAATTGCAGAAACCTTGTTACAATCAGGGCCTGACTCTGCTTGGGTTGAGTTCATTGCATTTTGCAGGGTCATAGCCTTAAAAATGCTAAAACAAGAGTAACTACTGTTAACAGACTATGTTTAGAAATAGTTTATATGTCTTGCTCCATATTTATTCCGCCTTACATTATGACTAATGAACATTCTACAGTTTAATGGATGTGGGCATGAGGCAGAAAGGCTGATTATTCAGATCATTTAAGGGCTTATTTAACTCCAAATTGATTATTTCATGGAGCGTGGGAGCTGAAATTACACCATCTTATTAATTTGTAATTGATGCTTACCTTTGTATTACCTATGAATAAATATATTGCTAAAGAATATTAAAAACTGGTCGCCCTACTTGGAGTTGAACTTGTTTAGAATCACTGTTTGATTTGGGAGAAGGGCTTGCATTAAAAAAAAAAAAAGAACATGTGTGTTAGAAATAGTTTTAAGCTAATTATTATGATTCTGAAAACTGTCCTTATGGATCAAACTCTCCTTTTATGCTTAATAGCATCATTACAGTATGTACAGTACTTGGAAGTAAAGCAGTTTTTCTTGAGAAACTCACTTTTCTATAAATCAGGTTGATATAAGCCCTTTTCACCACTGTTTCCTACCCCAGTCCTATTAGAATGATTCAACACATTTAACCATATGTGTATACTTATTTTTCCTCTCATTCTATAACTATCTGGAGATAGGGTTTTCATCATGTCGCTCTGCTCAAAATCTGTCACTAATTATGACAGTACTAAGTCTAAATGGCTCAACCAAGGATTCTGGGTCCCTCTTGAACTGTCTTCCAAAGACATTTTTCAATCTTGTTTCCTGCTGGACCCACAGTAGCCCTCCTTTCCCCCACCCTACGCAGTGACACAATACCTTCATTATACCATATCTAGGGTGTCCATTCAGCAAAGTCTGCCCTGTTCTTCTCAAGTTTGTTCATATCCAGTTCATCCCTCATGACCTGGATCACATCCACTCTCTCTGAAGAGTCCTAACTGGCCACTTGGTTGCAGCACCAAACCTTCCTCTGACTCCTCCACAGGGTTTTTCAGTAACCATCACTTACCTTTGACTACATGGTGACCAAGGCTCTCAACTAGGGATTGTTGGATTGAATCACTGAGCTGGATTATTTGTATTCTTTAATTTTTTGAAATCTGACCTTATCTAATGTCTTCAGATAGACTGAAAAGTTCTTGTAAGAAAGGTGGTGTGATCTAGTACAGTTTGAACACATGTTAACTGACCACATTGAAGCATGACTCGATGAATAAATGATGAAAAATTGAACAAATGAATGCATGAATGGTGCAGATTTCAAGTTATACATGGAGAAATATATCCTAAATTTATACTAACAATTTAGGGTCTAGCAAGGAAAGGCGAAACAGAGTTCTTTAAAACCAAGGCTAGTACTTAATTGAAATTTGTTATCCTTTGATGTCTATCGGGCAAAAAATAGTGGTCCACCAATAATGGGCCAGAAACAGGCTCTTTTGTTCCTTAATGCTTCAATTGAGCCCTGTGAGTTTGGGAACTTAAGAGAAGCATGAAGTTATGGTGACAATCTAGCCACACCATGTCCCTCTTCCCTTTGACTCAAGGAGTAATCATGACCTAATTCTCTGGGAAGTGGACTCCGCTCCAATGATTCAAAGGCCATCCCTCTGAAAGATTAGATACAATCAAAATGGGGCAGGATGGAATAAATCTTACCCAGAAAGCATGTACAAGTTCTGGGGGGGAAAAGTTATTGCTCAGTTTTATACATTTTTTTCTTTTGAACCTTTGAAAAGATCAACTCTGGTTTCAGTTTAGTGTTTTTTCTTTTTTTCAAAAGAAACCTATATGGCCACTTCTTCAAATTTGTTCCAGATGGATTCAGTCATAGAATGATTGATTATCCACTCAGTTGTGAGCTATGTGGTTAAGCTCAGAAACCTACAACAAACTGGTTTGGAGCCGTGTTTCATGGTAAGTGGCAGAAAGGATAATCCTTAAACTGTCATTTTAGAGTTAGTGATGAGGAAAGAGGAATTTAGTGGGGCTACTTATGTCAAGAGAATGTATTAGCAAATGGATGACTGAATATGAGGAAATCTTATGAGCACAATCCTTTTCTCCCCTGCTCTGGGCTTCATGGTAAAGGGAATCAGATCTGGCTGCCCCAGCCCCCGCCAGTACTAGCTCTCACTGCCTTCTTCATGGACCAGACCAGCCTCCCAGGATGCTCCAGGTCTGAGGCCAGTGGCAGGCCTCTACCTGGCTGCGAGTCATCCATTTATCCCACAACCCACTTGACAGGCCCACAAAGGATTTTTATTATTGGCATCAGAAACAACTGGAAAAATCTGGAAAATAATCTGGGGGGGAGTGAGTTAAGGAGAAAATGCACACTCTATACAGTGCAGTAGTATGTACTTTTTAAAGCAACTTAAGAACGCTTGGTCCATTTCCATCTTCCTTACCAAAAAAACCTTCCTTTGGATTTTAGTTACTCTGTAATAGCTGCATTAGCCTTTTCTCTATTCTTTCTCTCTGGCTTATTTACAATCTGGCTATTAGAAAATTCCTTGGGGAAGACAGGATATTACCATCTGATTTTATAGGTCTGCTAAACATTGTTAAGTTGGTGTTCATCTTCATTGATTTTGGGTCATATAGATTCCTCTGTAGAGTGCTATTCAACTTCATTAGAACCCTCTTGTTGAAAAATAAGCCACTATCATGCCTCCCTAAGAAAATTCATGTTAGATTTTGTTGCTTCTGAATTTTTAACTCTTACACAATCTATTTGCTGTAACCTTAGGTTATGTTCAGCACATGTCTTCTAGTAGATCTTTGAGGCAAAAGAAAAAGTGTAAACATTCTTAAACACAAAGATGATGATTCTAAGAGCAGGCTTTTGCATTAGCAGTAGGAAGAAAAATGTGCCCCAAACAGAATAGGGTTTTCTATGGGAGAACAGGATTTCCATGATTCCCTAACAAACACTAATATCACAATGTCTAGGACAAAAGTTAACATAAAGCAAGAGCAGTGCTTATAATTTTTTTTAATGTCACAGGCATGTGAGTACACAATAATTGGCAAAAATTAAGGACATTTTTGTGCTTGCTCATAAAGTTTTTTTTTCATGGATAGTGTTTCTTTGTAGACTAGAATGAAAGAAGATTTTAATACAAAAGTTTTAGAATCATAAGAGATAGAATCATTTAGGAGTGGCTTTGGAGAAGACTGACAGTGTTTTACAAGTCCCAAGTCAATGAAGAAGAAAAGGGTACACTTACTCAAAGGGAGTGGCTAAAAGCATCCAGGTTCATCTTTTGTAGAGTCTTTTGCCTGTGCTGCTGACTACACCCATTAGGCTGCCTATCGGAATGAGTCATCCAGCCTCCTGCACTGCTGGGAAGGGGTTGCATTTTGCTTTTAACTTATGTTTTGCTTTTGGAAGTCATTTAAAATTCTAGATTTAACTCTAAATGTTTTGTTGAGTCAATTCAGAGGGAATTTTAATTATAGATTATGGTTGGCAGTTTCTGACATTGCTTTCAATGATGCCAGCCCCCTGGCATTCACATCCTTGAGTATGGGCTGTTTCTAGTGGCTTGTTTCCAATGAATAGAATATGGCAAAAGTGATGGGTTTCACATCCATGATTAGGTTACAAAAGACTGACTTCAGGCTTATTAGAATTCTATTATTGCTGGCACCCTCTCTTGTCCCCTCATTGGGGACAAGAAAGCTGACATGTTGTGAGATGCTCTATGGAGACGTGTATGTGGCAAGGAATTGAGGGAGGAAGAACTTACGAGAAATTGAGGCAGGAAGTGAATCCTGCCAACAATATGAGTGAGTGAATTAGGTAGTGGATCCTTCCCAGTCAAGCCTTGAGACAACTATAGCCTTGTGAAAGACCCAAAGTCAGGAGACCCAACTAAGCTAGGGGACTTAGCTAAGCCACACCTTGATTCCTGAGGCGGGGAAAATGTGAGATAATAAGTGTTTGTTGCTTTAAGCCACTACGTGTTGGGGTAGTTTGTTATGCAGTGAAGGTAGGAAATCTTTAAAAATCAAGAAAAAGGATGGTCACATTTAGTACTAGCACCCTTGCATTTTAAAGGAGTTTATATTAATACATGTAAAAATATATTTAATGTGTATCAAAATAAAAATAACTCCTTTCTGAGCTAGGACTGAAATGGAGTCCTGGGCTGTGGTAGGAACCACATTACTGTAATTACCCCTTCAGTGCCTGGGGAAAAGACTACAGTGATCTAGCTTTTAAAGCTTCAGTGATATGGTCCAGACTTTTAGCAAACAACCAGAACTAGGTGTGAACTGTTTTGTCAATAAAGCTTCAGGTCATTAGAACTGTCTGGTTTTTGCTTCTGAGTCATTAATGCTATTATAATCACAGAATGCACCTGCATTCTTCCCAAGGCAGATTTTAACTTGCCCTGGTATGTTTTCCTGATAAAAATGCCATTTAAAAGGCAAAGACAAATTCCTATTAATAGAGCCAGCCTAAAGACCAGGCATGTATCAATCAAGAACCATATCATTACCATATGTGTACAAGGCTTACAACTTAAAGTGCATTCATTTTCTCTTGGTCTCTATCTCTCTCTTTTGCAGTTTTTTAAAAAAATTACTTCAAGTAAGAGCTGAAAAGGACAACTCTTAATTTTACTTTTAACAACTGAGAAAACTAAGGTCCTGAGAGATTAACTGATTTAATGTAGTCAGCAAGTCATTTAGGGGAAGACCCAAATGGGAACTTTTGTCTCTTGCTTAGTTTCACGGGGTTTCCACCGCTCTTTGCTGCCAAAGACTACTTTCTAGAATCCTCCTGAGCATTCAGGCATAAAAACATTCCACTACAGGAGAAAATTCTATTAATTAGTAAGCAAGGGAAATACCTGTGTATTACAGCTGTAGCTGTTTCAAGGTAATTTATGTGGGAGAAACTGAGTATCTAACCAAAGGAAACAAACATCTTTTTGAAAAGTCACTACATGCAAATTTGAGTCTTTCCAAATTACACCACACTTTGCTGCTGCAGAAAGTAGAGAATGAAGAATCATTAGCCATATTGGCTTCCTGATGGGAAGAATATTTTCAGCTATTGGAAGATAGGCTCGATAGACACCAACAAAATCAGGGAGCATGTTAGAAATGTGTAGTGTCAGGCTTCAATCCAGACCTACTGGGTTCAAAACTTCATTTTAACAGGATCCCTGGGATTATTAAAGTTCAAGAATGCATGGCTTATAGGAGATACCCAAAAGCATTTTAAACAACTGAATATTCAATCTAAAGATGTCTCTAGCCAATTTTAAAAACCGGTAAAACTGATTTATTAGGTATCACCTTTTCTGTTTTCCTTCATCAGTCTTTTGAGGAAAATATGCATTTATAGATATATACATATGTATGTATACAATTTATATGGTTGGAAAGTTGGTAATATTTTATAAGATACTTCAGTAGAACCCACTTTCAATTAATGTAGTCTTGTGATCACTCATTGTACTCTGTTCTCCTATCTCACTCTTTTTATCTCCCTCATGGTTTCATTCCACATCTTTTCTTCTGCCTCTCATTCCTCTTACCGATGGTCCTGTCTCCCAGGGCAGGAGGAAGCTCCATTTTGCTTTTCTCTCTCCAAAAGTATGGGTATATAGTTTTGGCCCCTACACTGAGGGAATACCTATTCCCTGCATTCTTGCTTTATCCTTAAAAGACTGGTTTTCATACCTGAGTACTGTGTGGTGGTGGGTGGTGCTGGGGATATAGTGTCATTGTTACTTGAATCATGAAGCAGAGGAGCCAGGGATATGCTATAACTGGCTTGACTGTTTCATCTTAATAATATGTAGTATACATTTTAAAAATTAATAATAAACGGGTAGGCAATGCTTAAGTCATGAATTTTCAGCAATTGTGGTTACCCAGTTGTGATATTTGTGGTTAAGAATTTGTGATAATTCAGAAACAAAGAACCGAGTATCACATTCTCTCACTCATAAGTGGACCTTGAGCAATTATTGTAATACTATAGGAAATGGATAGGCAGTAGTGGGACATTGCCAGGGAGGGCAGGATTGGCAATAGTGGGATTCTGCTGGGGGGGGGGGCGTGCACACCTCATCAACAAGGGTACCTGCATAATGAACATTTGTATACTTACCCTGAATTGTACCCCATACCTTTAAAATTAAAAAAAAAACAAAAACAAACACCACCAAAAACTTCACTTAGCAAAAACATGGAACCAACTGTGCTGCCTATCAAAAGAAGACTGGATAAAACAAATGTGGTACATATACATGATGGAATATTACGCAGTCACAAAGAAGGACAAAATTATGAACTTCACAGCAACTTGGATGGACTCAGAGTCTATAATACTGAATTATCTGTCATAGAAACAAAGAACTGAGTATCACGTGTTCTCACTCATAAGCAGACCTTGAACAATTACTGTAACATTATAAAAAATGAATTGGCAATAGTGGGAAACTGCCAGGGGGAGGGCACACCTCATCAACAAGGGTACCTGCATAATGAACATTTGTGTATCTAACCCTAAATTGTACCCCACATCTTTAAAAAAAAAAAGAAGTTGTGATAATTAACTTCATGTGTCCATTTGACTGGGTTAAGGGATGCCCAAGTAGCTGGTAAAATATTTCTGGGTATGTTTGTGAGGGCGTTTCCAGAAAACATAGCATTCAATTTAGTAGACTGAGCAAAGCAGATGGCCCTCACCAATGTGGGTGAATATGATCCAATCCACTGAAGGCCCAAATAGAACAAAAAGGCAGAGGAAGGATAAATTCCCTTCTTTCTCTTCTTGAGCTGAGACATCCATCTCCTCCTGTCCTCCAACACTGAAGCTTCTCGTTCTCAGGCTTCTTGACTCTGGGACTTATACTAGTAGCTTCTATCTCCTACCTTTTTCTTAGACCTTCAGACTCTGACCAAATTATACTACTAGCTTTCTTGGTATTCCAAGAAAGCAGACCGTGTACCTTCTTGGCCTCCATAATCGTATGAGGAACTTCCACAATAAATCTCTCTCCCTCTCTTTTTTTCTCTTTCTATGTCCTATTTGTTCTGTTTCTCTGGAGTACCTTGACTAATAAGGATGTTCAGCTAACTGTAATAGGGAGGAGAAATTATTTATTCTCTTCTAAGGGAAAGTGATATTTTCTTTCTGCTGAGTAATAGGTTTGACATAACAATGGCATGTTGTCTTTTAGAATAATAAAAAATGATAGGCTCTCCAAATCAACTGCAAAGACTTGGTCTAATTTTGAATCTGGACTAAATCTTGTTTTCCTAATTCAAGATTTATATTGAGAAATAGGCAGATCCATTGCTTGCAGTTATTTTCATCCACTTCTCAGGACTTTTGATATTTTTAAGCTCTGGAGAAAATTCCAAACACAGCTCAGATTTAATGACACAATTATCATAAACTTTCTTATGGAGGTTTTCCTCATTTCTCTTGTCACTATAAACTCTTCCCTTAATCTGAGACAAAAAATCTCTGTATTCACTAATAAATTTTTGTAATATGGTCATAATACTTTCAGTAATGTGTAAGTCTGCCTATTTCTGATTTTGATATCATAACCATGTTTTTCAATACTTCTTTAAAACTCTCTATTACAATCCTAATACTATTTGTGACCAAGTTTTTATAATGACAACTAAACAGTCTGAGCTTTTTTCTAATAGAGTGATATTTTGGTAGTCTATCTGGGGTACTCGCCATCTGTAATAGGTTGGCTTATTGGAAACTATTGCCCTGAAATTCTTATACAATCTATTTTTAATGCTTAAGTTGAAAAACCAATAAGAAGGTTTTTCAGTTTACTTAGAGTTGAGCTCCAACTTACAATGGTTTTCCACTTTAACTTTTTTTTTTTGGTATGAGCTTTTCACCAAATAATCTTTTCTGTTTTTCAGAACTATCATGAGCTGCTTAAAAATTGTACCACATTTAAATTTCCTTCTTTCATTTAGTTTCTTTTGACTATTAGCTCCCCCCCATCACTAAAGAGGGGAAAGTCATACAAACAAAGCTCTGCATCTTTATCAGCTTATGTAGGAGGAGTTTTTTCTTTGTCTACCTACCTGGATTAGGATTCGTCTGATACACTCGGTCATGAACTGCTTTAACAAAAGTACCCACAGCTTTTACTCTGAAGTTTAATTCATCATGAATGACTGGAATTGTCTGCCTTCCTTGTTGAGTGGAGTTTTATTCCAGATTACTTCCTGACTATATAATTTACCAAAGCCCAAAGAATAAAAAAGCTTGGAGATTCAATGTCAATATCAGATAACTTATTATTTTCTAATCTATTCTCTGCTGCTTCATGTAAAAAAGTTGATAATCGCTAAAAATTCAGTTGTTCAGTATAAAATACAAAGGTGGGTCAATCTCAGATAAATTATTATTTTATAATCCATTCTCTGCTGTTCCATCTAAAAAAGTTGACTGTGCTAAAAATTTAGTTGTTCAATATAAAATACAAAGGTGCGTCAGGAAGAAAACCTAGTAAATCTCTCAGAAAGATTAGTAGAGACATAATCACAATGCTGCAGAAGTATAGATGACAGGGCCTCAAGAGGTTATACCTAAGCCCTTTCACTTCTATTTTGCCAACCCTTTCTATGTACTTCGTCCAACAACATTTTTTTGTTGAGCAAATAGTGTAGTAGCTTTCCAAGGTGCCCTATTCTCTTGTGATAGGTAAACACATACATTTAGAAAGCAGCTTCTGGTGTTAATTTTACAGAAATAATGAGAGGGAAACTCTCTCTGCATTCAGAGTTATTTCAGAGGCATCATCAACTTTGATTAGGTGCATTTGGGTACACACAACTTTTCTACTGAAAATAATGGTGTGTATATATGTTTGTGTATGTGCATGTGTATAAGCATGTAAATGAACAGATATGTGTATGTGTTACACGTATGTGAGCAAATTGCTGGAATGAACTGGACAAGAAAAGGGGCATTTAGCTTGCAAAGGCAGGTTTCTAAGATGCCTTTTAATTATTTCTCCTGGGATATTCTTTTCTTTTTTAGATGAGGGACCTTCTGATTTCACAAACTACTCAAAGAACATAACTAAGGAGAGAAAACCATTTTAAAAACAGTATCTCTAGGCCTCAAGTTATGAAAAAATGGTAATTAGAAAAAAGTTCATTGGTGAGTTTCGCAAAGTTAAATGATGCCAGATGCCCAAATTGCTCACATATATTAGGAGAATGATTAAAGTGGAACTAATTTTCTAAGCAAAAACATGGAAACAACCATGCTGCCCATTAAACCCGAACTGGATAAAAAAATGTGATACATATACATGATGGAATATTACGCAGCCGTAAAGAAGGAAAAAACTACGGACTTCACAGCAACTTGGATGGATCTGGAGTCTATCATACTCAGTGATCTATCACAGAAACAAAGAACTGAGTACCACATGTCCTCACTCACAAGTGAACCCTGAACACCTATCATAATCTACAAGAAAGGGATTGACAGTAGCAGGACAATGCTAGGAAGAGGGGTGGGAGCACATAAAATCAATAAGGGTGACTACCCTAATGCAGGCGAAGTGAGGGCCAATGGAAGGTCCAAACTTCACCTGTGCCTAGACCATTTATGTACCCAATCCTGACTTGTACCCTACATCTTAAAAAAAAGAAAAAGAAAAAAAAAAAAAAGAGAAAAAAAAATCTTAAAGCTTAAAAAAAAGAGAAGCTTCTTCAAATTAACAACAGTTTTAAAGATTCAACAACAGACTCTGACAAACAGATTTATACGTTATTTATACTTTGGTATAGTAGAAAATATTGGGATATTTAAATTTTTAGCAAATAGTAAAAATGTTAACAACAATTTAATGGCATACTGATGTAAATGTATGTGTGAGAGGGCTTTGCTACAAAATATTTCACAAGCAAATGCTAAAAAATCATCATTGAATAAAAATTCTTCCCTAATCTAGGTTGTGGCTAGACTTGGTCTCCAGGGTGGGCACTGAATAGGACCCCTTGAGTTGGTTCCTGTTTTGGATTGTGTTCCATGGCTCCACCCAAGGGAGTAGGAATGGAATTAAATTCCTTGCAGCACACACAGCTGTTCAGAATGAAAAATGTATTTCACCCCATTCCCTGAAACTTTTTGAGATTTAGCTATATGCACAAAGGCAGTTCAAACTCCTCTCATGATTCCTACTCTATCTAAGCACACACATGCAGTTTTAATGGCTGTCTCCAGTTCGTTCTTATTTCACCTACAGTTCAACTCTCAAGGGGCCCTCAGTAAGATAGGTTCCTTCTTTCTGGACTCCTGTGATCTTTGGCTTTCCTTCTTACTTCTTTAGCAATTCATTTGTTCTTACTTTGGGACCAGATTAGAACTTCTTTCACCTACACTCAACTCAGTGACCTTCCTGGATTCTAAAAACAGATTTAAAAATAATTTCTTGTCTGAAGTCTAGGGAAAAGTACAAGGTAAGATGGTTTACTCTGATAATTTTCTCCTTTATCTTATTTTGTAGAAATTCATCAAAAGCCTTGAGTTTCTTTACAATATCAGAGAGCTTACATTGGTTGTTTTTAAGCCTTACAGAAAGACAAATACCGATCTCACTTATAAGTGAACTCTAAAAAAGTAGAGCTCATAGAAGCAGAGAAAAGAATGTGGTTCCCAGAGGCAAACAGGAGAGTAAGTTTTTGAGATCTACTGTACAGCATGGTGACTACAGTCAAATAATATAATGTATATTTCAAAATTGCTCAGAGTGTAGAATTTAAATGTTCACACTGCAAGAAAAAAGCTAAGTATGTGAGGTGATGGATATGTTAATTAGTTTGATTTAATCATTCTAGTGTAAACATATATCAAAACATCACATTGTACCCTGCAAATATATACAATTATTATTTTCAATTAAAAATAAAATTAGAAAACAAAAACTTTTTTAACCTTATGATTATCTTACTTCAAATATAAATATTAACATTCCTACAACCCAAGTATATTTTCATATTCACCATGAGATTTCTGAGGAGGGATATATTTGTTTTTTGGTTTTTTTTTTTGAGTTGGAGTCTCACTCTGTCGCCCAGACTGGAGTGCAGTGGCCGCTCCCGGCCACCGCAGCCTCGACCTGCTGGGCTCCAGTGATCCTTCCACCTCAGCCTTTCAAGTAGCCGGAACTACAGGCGGACGCTACCACGCCCGGCTAATTTTTTTGATTTATTGTAGAGATGAGGGCTCGCCAATTTGCCCAGGCAGGTCTCGAACCCGTGGGCTCAGGCAATCCACTCACCTCAGCCTCCCAAAGCGTGGAATTACAGGCTAAGCCACCGAGCCCTGCTGAGGGATATATTTGATACAGAGATGTATTCATTGGCTAATGACTTGTTGGGAAAAAAATTTAGTGTTTCCAATTACCAGTCTCACTCTAGAAATAAGAGCAACCAATGTTTACTAAAAACCTAATAATCTGGGATACAAAGAATATGTTTTATGAATCCTTCTTTCAAGTAACCTAAGTTTGAAATGGGAACAAGGTATCCCTCAATATTAAAGCATAGGGTCTCTTTCAATAACTACTAATGGACCACACTAATATTTTATAGCATTTATAGTTGGGAGATATACCTTACACACACGATACTCAAAAGCTTATTTTCAAGGATGGTTTAACTTAAAGTCTGAGTTCTCCTGTGATTAGAATGCATCCATTTATTCAAACAAACAAAACGTACTGAGTGCCTATTCAAGAATAAGTAAAATGGAGTACAGTGTTGAGAAACATTCAGACAGAGCAAGATGAACTCATTAGTATTTTGTTGGAGAGAGTTACTGAGGAAGAAACCAGTCATAGATGTTTGCTGTGCAAAGTGGTTTAGCATAATTTGTAACTTTCTGATTTGGTCTTCTTTCACTTCTTATCCTGTTAGCATTTCTATCAGAAGGACAATGCTTCTGGGGACCTCTCCTGAGAAGCCATTCTAGGACATAAAGAAGAGGTACACAATAGGATGCTGCTTCTCCCTTGTTGTGTTTGGCTACACCTCCTCTGATGTTAATTTCCTTATCAGATCTCCAAATGTCTCCCTATTATTCTCTACTAAATGTTTAATTCCAGGGAGGAAACAGACTTTGTTCTTGAACACATTTCTAGGGACATATTTTTTTTTTGTCCGTCCAAACATGTATTTTAGTAAACTGTATGTGTGGCTACCTGCATCACATACTAGTTTTATTACTATTTTTGGCCATTTGTCCTGTACATCTTGTGATGTCCCATCCTACTTTACTGAACAGTTGTTTGTGTCTTTTATTGTTATTTGATAACTTATGGGCCAATTTTGACAAGTTTTATAGGGGCTATGACTATTCCTTCCTTCTACTTTGACTCTATCAAACCACAACAGAAAGTGGTCCTCCACTTTGAATTTATTGAACACTAGCTGAATGGTTTTGTTTTATTTGATCAATTTAACTTGTGATGTTGCCTAGTTATCCTGGACTGGTATAGACATACAATTATTTGAAAGGTAGTTGAAGTTTTTAGAATTTCATTTGGTGCAGATCTCAAGATTTTTAGTGTATTTAGTACACATTTATATCCATTGGTTCACTGTCTCTTCCTCTTTTTAATATGTGGTAATATGAAATTGACAGCAATAGATTATTCATGCTGATGCCAATATCTCGGCACTCGTTCTTCCTTTCATGTCATGTCTTCACCTCATCATTATTAAATGCTTACAACTCATTTCAGTTTAAACTAAAAACCTGCAATTCTAAGTTCTTGCAATGACAGCGTTTTTTCTGCCAATATTTGAATGTAGTTTTCTTGATCAGTTTTATTTTTGAGTGTACAATTTGCAATTACCTCCTGGAAAAAGCAGCATGCTAATGAATTTCAGATGTGGTGTGAATTGCTTATTTGTACATTCGTGCAAAATCAAACACATTTGGGACAAATTTTGTTTACTCTCTGGTTTCAAAGAATAAAACTGTGCCAGCAATTCAACAAGTGCAAAGGCTATCCTTATAAAAGGGCCAACTTGTTGATTTCAGGGAATATGGCTTGAGACTTCCTGCTGGAGAAAGAAATAATGAGCCAGTACCAGTGCACATTCCTGAAGTTACCCAGGCTTGCAATTCTACTCTAATCTGCTTCTTTTTGTTTCTATGGGGAGAGGGAAATTCATTCCACAGATTAAGTGTTAACTAGTCTTAACAAGAATCTTCTTGTCTTTGATGGGAAGCAAATCTCTGATTAAGTTTAAATCGAACAGAAGATGCTTCTGGGAATGCTCTTCACATATCTAATATTCACAGTCTAAATGGAGTGAGATGTTCAGCTGTGTATCTGATACTGGAAGGATTCCCTATCATTTTGGTAGTGATAAGGAAAGTTAGAGTTAATCTTCTTCCCTTTCATCATTCTACACGAACTGAACCTCCAAACAGCATTGACTCATCTCACAAATTTGTTCCATAAACTTAAGGGGATTCCTAAGGAAGATATAGGTATCACCTAGCACCAGTCACTACCCTAGCCAGAATACAACTTAGAGTCTCATCTACTGACAATTTAAGGATAATTATATTATTTCATATTTTGGGGTTTTATAGAGAGATGCACATCTATACTGTTTTCTTGTTAAGATGCCCCTTGTCCTTTAGGCTACACATATCATGTCTTTGGTTTAGGGATACTGGTGACAACAATAAAAAAAGTGAGAGAAGTAAAATAGAAATATTATTTTACCCTAGAAGTAGGATGTATATTTTTGATGTTTTCTTTTCATGATTTTCGTTTTCCACATCCCATGTAGACTATTCTGACTCTTTTCTCTGATTTGTATGGCTGGATGCAGCTTCCTGAAGTTAAGATTAAATTAAGGCCTGGTTCTCAGACTTGAACAGGCATCAAAATCATGGGACTGTTAAAACACAGATTGCGGGGCTACAGTCCCAGAGTTCCTGATTCAGTAGATCTTGGGTGGGACCTGGAAATCTGCATTTCTAGTAAGTTATCACATGATGCTGATATTTCTGCAATTTGGGAACCACTGAATTAGGGAGTTGGATAGCACAGTCTTGCTACAGAAGAGTGATCATACTGACTTCCTCTATCCTTCCATATAAACAGTTGTCATACAATTTTTATGAAGGAATTTTAAGAACACTTTTTGACTATGTACAAATCATATACTTATACATAGTGTTCACAAATGTATATTAACATCATAAATCGACTAGAAATTCAATGACTGCAGTATTTTGAAAAGTATATTTTGAAACAAAGCTCGATTTTTCAGAAGCAAATCAGACTTCATCAGCTTATTTAAAAAATAATTAAGTTTTCTCTATAGACTCAACTCTTATTCATTTATATAGCTTTAGGGAATTTTCAGATACTCCAAAGTAGTTAACAACTAAAAACAGTGAAGAACTATAAGCAGGCTAAATGTTCATTTTACTTTCTGCTTGAAGTATTTTTTTTAAGTTAGCATCATAATGTACTCAATTATAGTCTTTCTTTTGCAAAATATCTCTTTTCTGAGATCAAAGATATTCACTGGGTTATATAATTATATGTAAGAAAAATTAGGCATTTCCTCACAAAACTAACCCACGTAGCCAGAGACCCTAATGACATTAGTGAGGATCAACAAAAGGGCAGTGTTTGAAAGCTGTTTAGTAATGACAATGCCAGGTATTCTAAGCCACTTGGTTACCTTATAATTTACAAACTCTTTTGGATATGAGATCATTTAAGTTTGAAATGAAAGAAGTCAAAGAAAGAAGTCCCAAACATCTGAGAAGCTGTACATGTCAGTTCAAGTTTCTCTTTTTAGAAGTAGATGTATAGATAATAACTTCTTTCCTTTTCAAAATAGTATTTTAGTTACACTTATGTTTATAAAGAAATGTGCAGAAGATAATAGATGGTCCCCAAGAGTACAGAGCCTTTTTTTTTTTTTAAACCCTGTACATATTGTAATTTGTTCCTTTAGGCTGCATAAGAGGAAGAAAAAATTTTTTTTAGTGTTTTAGTTGTTCCTGCATGACCATTAATCATAATAAAAATAAATTCAAATCATTGAAAATCCAGCTAAAAATTGGAAAAAAATAATTTTTTTTGCAAGCTGATAAATGTATAGTTGAAGCAT
Organism: Tarsius wallacei; assembly: GCA_963574415.1. Lineage (NCBI taxonomy): Eukaryota > Metazoa > Chordata > Mammalia > Primates > Tarsiidae > Tarsius > Tarsius wallacei. The sequence goes on from CAUYQG010003733.1 coordinate 29,721, forward strand.
GGTGTTTAATTTTGCCATGTGAATTTTCTCCAAGTAGAAATGTGAAAAGATGAACTAATTGTGGTATGACATCTGTCTAAGCATGTAGGTATTAATCTCTAAGAATCCTAGACATGTGAAGCCTAAAACAACATGGAAACCTGCTCTGTGGCAAACTGGTAAGTGGGATCCCGATAACTGCAAAGAAAGGCTCTGTCCAAGTACTTAAAAATCGATGAAGTTTCATTTTTGAAAGTTCAAAACAAATTTAACAGTCTTACTGGACAAGCAATCCTTTAACCCAAAAATGTGGCTCTAATGTTAGGACTTCCTCACTCTTGGCTGTGAAGTGCAGGGGATATGTTAGGGTGACCAACCACCTTATTTGCCTGGGACTGAGGCATTTCCAGGGACACGGGACTTTCCATTTTAAATCCAGGACAGTCTTGGTAGACGGATATGGTTGGAAACCCTAGTATATGTTTTCACATTTCTCAGTGACGTCTTATATAATACAAGCCAGGTACTGCATCCTGGATTTGGCTCCGTAATTGGCTTTATTGGGCATTAGTACTGAGTTCATTTCCCAACAGCAAAGTTTAGAGAGTTAGTAGGCACACCTGTAAATCCTGACAGAGCTTACTGATGGCTTAATTACCAGCTGTGCAAAATGTCCTGTGTTCAAATTTTTGAAAGTTTAATTAAGCAAACAGATTCCTGCAAATAGGGCAATGGATCCTTTTTCTTTCTTGCCAGCTCTCAAATACATTTTAGTTTTCCTACAGGAATGGGATCCTTAGAAAATTGTATATGATTTTTAAAAATCCTTTCTCAACTTGATCTAGTGATTATAATATATTCCCTATTCATTCAACTTCCTTTTGGTGTAGATGAATATCTGTTGTCTTTGAAGTAGATAACATCTCATGGAAACAATTTCTAAAACTTTATCTATACATGACTCCAGGCATATAATACTGAAATGATCTTTATGTAATTTTATAGCTGCCAAGGATAATGTCAGGCATATGACACTCTCAGTGTGACTGGCTCCTGAAGCGTCACCCTCATTTGGCAAAGACTACCTGAAAAAAATCTGCTCACTACGACTTGACTTTTTTTCTTTCCTTTGAGGCAGGGTCACACTCTGTTGCCCAGGCTGGAGTTCGGTGGCATGAACACAGTTTACTGCAGCCTCCCACTCCTGGATTCAAGCAGTCCTCCTGCCTTAGCCTTCTGATTAGCTGGGACTACAGGCGTGCACTACCCTACCTTGCTAATCTTTTAATTTTTTGTAAAACTGGGATCTTGCTATGTTGCCCAGTCTGGCTTGAACTCCTGGACTCGAGCAATCCTTCTACCTCAGCTTCCCAAAGTGCTGGGATTATAGGTGGAAGCCACCATGCCCGACCAGACTTGATTTTCGAATGTTATGTTGCCTTTCAAACCCCTTGCTTTTGGAGAAAATGGAAAACTCTGAAAAAATACCCAAAAGGGAATAAAAATACCATATTTTCATTAAACTGTTAAAATACAGATAACTGGTCAACAGATATTTTATGAAATAGTGTACATCTAAAAATATAATATTATTTAAATTATTAGGAGCCATCTGTGATTGGTAGAGTGCATTCAAAGGCACAGCTGATTTGAAGACTGAAACACAGTGTACATTTCAGCCCTTACATAAAAGATGTCCTCAGCTTTAGGTTATGTAATGATAAGCTGCACCTGCTGAAAAATATATTTGGAAAAAAGAAATACTTTTTATGCCAATATGACTCATCAGTAGGATTCACTTAATCCAGCTGACTATGGTAAATGTGTTTTGATTACTGGGCATAAGTACACAACTTTAAAAGGGAGTGAAGATCTGTATTAAAACAGAAGGCTCCTCAAACTCCATGACGACGTCAGTAATATAGGTCCTTGGAGCACATTATTATTTTAAGCAGAGGTCTCCATACTTTCACGTTGGTTATAAAACATTATTTTGTGCTGCTGGCCTGGAATGAGAATATCGTACATCTGTAGGCAATTAGAAGAAGCTGGACAGCATGTTTGATTAGCTCAATAATAAACGGGCACAAGGGTGATGCGACTTATGTTAGTCAGATTCCCTAGACAGATTATTCTGTTGTTATCATATGAAATAACCCCTTTTATCAACAATTAAGTAAATCCACATTTATGGGCACTTTGCAAAATTGTGAGGTGGGAAGAAATCCAACTTAAGCCTTAAGCCTTCCAAAAAACTTTTAACCCCGCTTTTAATGGTACAGACCCCAATCCCAAATTTTAGAAACTAGCTGAATTGTACACATAACCAACAAGTATGTAATTAGCATCTTTCATAAATAAGGCATTTAATAATCTGTTTATAACTAAAAATGAATTCCCAAATAAGTATTATAAGCATTTTAATGTATGAAATATAACTTGCTTTGTTAGGTAGTCTAAATATATTCAAGAAAAATTAAACAGGATTTCATTTTTCATTATTCACAGTACAGTTTCTACTATAACAAATATATCTTGTAAGTCTTGAATATATTTTATTCTAGAACTTCATGAAGTTCTTGGCATTGTTCTTGAAATCAACCTTAAGTGTCAATGATGGCCTATAAGTTTCCTTGGGAAATAACCCATTCATTTATCTGGTTTTTGCTCTCCCAAGAACCATGAAAATAGAAAACAACTGAATGCTAAAAATAATTCAGTACATAAAAGTCAATACTTAAAAAAATTTCAACAAAACTTTTTGATTTCAGAGAAAATACCACCAAACCTTCCAATCTAATTATGTACTTAAATAACAATTAACAGTTGGTGTACCTTAAATAAATTCAAGGTAGTTTTAAAATCAATATTCACCCAAATACATGTATAAGAATAATCTCATCAGTTTATCTCCTTGACATAATCCTTGAATTAAATATCAGAATATCAAGCAGATGCTGAAGCATTCATCAACAATATTGAAATTCTGACTCATGACAGTAACGCAAAACAGATGCTAATATGATGCGCCCTCTGAAAAGTGACACCATCACAGCATGGGTTAGTTCTTGATGTGGGGTACTTAAAATTTGCACACAAAATATAAACAATAAAAGTCAGAGCATGATAGGTTTCCTACTTCATTTATATGCCATTTACAGTCTAGAATCTCTCATCTAGAAGATAAAAGTAAGCACCTGGTGAATAAGGGGCAACATCCCAGGGGACAGGTAGCAGCTCTCTTCCTCATTCAACACCAGTTAGAAGGTAAGAACTCCTGGGCCCTTTCCTTTGGCCAGTATGTACCATGCACTTATATGGTGATGAGATAGAGTTCTGTACTATGGGGTCTACCTAGTCAGCCCCTGGCAGGGAGAAAGGAGTGTGTGGGCTTCCAGGGCCCCATTTCAGAAACACAATCTCTACACCAGGCAGCTCTGAAAGGGTTTGCTCAGAAGGAAAAGGGAAACAAAATCCCTCAGCACGGTTCAGTTAGCTAATATCCTACATGTCTTTAAAGCCTGAGATTCTTATCACTTTGCTAGCATGCATCTACAGCTGTTTCTAGAATACAGTGTTGTGTACTCTTTGTGAAAATAAACAGAAAAGCCCAGGCAGACAATGCCATGGTGCAAGCAATATAAGCAAAATGTGCTCAAATGAGAGCTTTAAAAGAGATATAAATGTGAATAGGGGAGAGTCTCTCCAAGGTAATGAGAAGCAAGAGTCGCATTTCTTTATTCCTGAATGAGAATAAGTCAATAAAAAGAAACTTGAGAAACCAAAGGGGGACATCTGTGGAGTAGCTTGACAGCACAGTTTGAAATTCCCAATGAATAACCTGATGGTTATTTACTTCTGACAGCTATGACTCGTGCCTGTCTGCCTAGGTTTGAAGGCCAGCTTTGCACTTAGCACCTGTATGACCTCTGGTTCTCAAATTTGGCAACATTCTGGAACCATGTGGGGAGCTTAAAAAAATACTGATGTCTGGAACCTATCCCCAGAGACTGTGATTTAATTGAACTAGGGTGTTGCTTGGCTACTGAAAATTTTTTTTTCTTTTGTTTTGTCAGGGTCATCACTCTAAGACACTGATGCTATCTTAGCTTACTGCAGCCTTGAACTCCTGGGCTCAAGTGATTCTCTCACCTCAGTCTCCTGAGTAACTAGGACTACAGGCAAGTGCCTGGCTAATTTTTAATTCTAATTTTTTGTAGAGATGGAGGCTCTCACTTTGTTATCCAGGTTGTTCATGAAATCCTGGTCTCAAGCAATTCTCCCACCTTGGCCTCCCAAAATACAATTACAGGTGTGAACCACTGTCCCATCAAAAAGTTTTAAAAGTTTTAAAGTGAGCTGAGCACAGTGGCTCATGCCTGAAATCCCAGCACTTTGAGAGGCAGAGGCGAGAGGATCGCCCGAGTCCAAGGGTTCAAGACCAGTCTGGGCAACTTGGCAAGACCTCGTCTCTACAATAAATAAAAAATTTAGTCGGGCATGGTGGCATGCGCCTGTAGGTCCAGCTACTTGAAAGGCTGAGGCAGAAGGATCAGTTGAGCCCAGCAGGGTGAGGTTGCGGTGGACATGGGCATGCCACTGCACTCTAGCCTGGGCAACGAAGTAAAACTCCAACTCAAAAAAAAAAAAAAGCTCTAAAATGACTAAATATGAGCAGCTACAATTGGGGACCACTGATGAACTTTCTGAGTCAAAAAAACAATGACAACACTGGACAGCAAGTACCTTTTAGTATTATTTTGATGATTAAGTATGATAATGCAGACAAAATATTTAGGACAGCGTCTGGCACATGCGAAGCCCTTTATAAATGTGAGCTATTTTCATCCTCACCACGAGGTGCACATAGGCAAGAACTTTCTAGTTAGGAAAGTAAGTTACACCTACCTTGGCACACATTATGCTCACTCTGCTCATAGCCAGCTGCACACTGGATGCGGTGGGACGGGTTGGAGGGAATGTGCTGAGGGTCAGCTGGGTTCCGCCGGATGACAAAGTTATTTCGGCCAGTCTGCACTTCAGGACCCGCGACTGCAGCAGCACTGACCACAAAACCACCCCCAGGCAACATGCCACTGGTTGCCATGCTACTGGCAGCGACACCCCCAGTGGTTGCCCCTGAGGTTGCTTCGGCTGGTGTTTCTTGATGAGGCTGTTCATTATTGACAATAATCTGGGCTGTTTTAGGAAGGCAGAGGTATCCTCCATAGTGATTGACACATTTCATTCCACCTTTGCAAGCGTCTGGTACAATGTCACATTCATCAATATCTGTGGTCAGTAATAAAAGAAGTCAAAAATGTTCTTAGAGGGAAAATTGAACACATAAATACACATGCATGCCTTTTTTGTATAATACAAACAGGACAGGAAGAGTGACATGGGAGAGGGGAACAGAAGGCAACATTTCTGTGGGAGGTCTTTGAGGCTGGCTCACCTTTGCATTGCTGTCTCACCGGATCCCACTCATATCCGTCAGTGCATTGCTGCGAAGAAAACATCAAAGGTGGGGCCAGGACAGTTAATTGGTGTGTCCATTCCCTAAGAAGTCACTTTAAAAGCTTCATTCTTATGGCAACAATCCTTGTGCTAGAGTCCTAGGTATATAATGAGATGGGTAGTTTAACATTGTCTAGCTTTTCTTTTTTTAAGACAAATCTGTGCATTGGACAGCTTTAGGGATTCCTTCTGTTGGGTTTGGTACAGTTGCCTGTCACCGCTTTCTTGGACTTCTTTTCTCTTTGTCTTGAGACTAATCTCCAACCTCTCTGACTGCTCTTTGTTTTGTTTGTCCCCTTTTCCCACATTATAAATGTTACCAAAAAAAAATTTTTGGTCAAGTTCTTTTTTTTCCCAGGCCTGGACTCTTCCTTCTGTCTCTAAATTCTCTTTCTTTTTTTCTGTTTTTTTTTTTGAGTTGGAGTCTTACTCTGTCGCCTAGACGAGTGCGGTGGCCCCTCCCAGCCACCGCAGCCTCGACCTGCTGGGCTCTGGCGATCCTTCCGCCTCAGCCTTCTAAGCAGCCGGAATTACAGGCATGTGCTACCACGCCTGGCCAGTTTTTTTATTATTGTAGAGATGAGTTCTCGCCAAGTTGC
>CAUYQG010003738.1:0-11099 GCA_963574415.1 Tarsius wallacei
TTGTAGAGACGAGGTCTTGCTATGTTGCCCAGGCTGGTCTTGAACTCCTGGGCTCAAGCAATCCTCCCACCTCAGCCTCCCAAAATGCTGGGATTACGGGCATGAGCCACCGCATCCAATCTAATGTGGTACATTTCTTACCTTGAATTTTTAGTCCTGTCTTATTCTCCCTGTGTGTATTCCTATCTCCTTTTATGCATCTTATTTCTCTCTGACCTTAAGCACTTTTTATTATTCATAGAAGGACATTAGAGATGCTCATGGTATATGAGTGCACAGCTTTGCCAAAGATAAAGATGTATGATGTATGCACTATCTGAGTCAGGCACACTGTAATCACCTGTAATCCCAAGAATTTTGGAGGCCAAGGCAGGAGGATTGCTTAAGCCCAGAAGTTTGAGACCAACCTGGGCAACATAGCAAGACCCCCTTCTCTACCAAAAGAAAGAAAGAAAAATTAAAAATTAGCTGGTGTCATGGCATGTGCCTGTAGTCTCAGCTATGTGAGCGGATTGCTTGAACCCAGATGTTTGAAGCTGCAGTGAGCTATGACTGCACCACAGTACTCTAGCCTGGGCAACAGAGTGAGACCCCACATAAAAAATTAAAATTCAAAAAAGATATTGCCTTTAATCCATATTGCCACAGGTTCTGTTTTAACTAATTTAGTTTATTCTTGGCATGTTTTTCCTCTTCTGACCATTTTTGATTTGTGTAATTGGAAGTTGCCTCAGGGATTACCAATGGGTCAGTGGTAGGGTGGTATCTGTAGTGTGTACCAGTCTTTGTAGGCTGGCACATGACTTTGCTCTGTTTACCTTTCTCAGCTGATCCCTCTACAGACATGATGTGCCTCCCCCCACCCCACACACACACATTTATGGACCTTTGGGAACAGCACAGCACAGTTCCAGAAGCTCCACAAATGCTTTATCATCCAGAGGCTGGTACTTCCTATACAAATACTCCGGTCTCCAAATAGGGCATCCTCTGAGGGCCTTTGTTATCTGCTGTGATTGGGCAGGGAGGCCTGGGCGTGAGAATCTGCCCCGTGACGAGGGTTTTATTTTTGAGTCAGAGTCTTACTCTGTCACCCATGCTGGAGTGCAGTGGGTGACACGCTCACGTCCACTGCAGCCTTGACCTGCCGGTCTCAGGTGATCCTTCCTCCTCAGCCTTCCAAGTAGCTGGAACCACATGCGTGCGCTACCACACTCAGCTAATTTTTTTGATTTATTGTAGAGACATCTCACCAAGTTGCCCAGGTTGGTCTAGAATAATACTCAGGTAATTCTCTCGCCTCCACCTCCCAAATTGCTGGGATGATGACAGGTGTGAGCACCGTGCCCAGCCGTGACAAGGGTTTAAATGGAAAGGTTAAACATTGGATTTTAGCATTCTGATTGAAGTTTCTGGAATTATGTATCATTCTGTCAGTCCAAGCATTCCCTGCTGCCACGTTTCATGGACTCTAAGACTCCATGAGGGAAAACTGCTCCAATGGTTGCCTGTCACTGTGAAAGCCAAGTTATCATCTGGGCCACCGAGCCCAATACTTTCTTGCTGCTTAGGATTTGGTTGTCGTTTTGCAAAATGTATGAAATGAAGGTTATTTGTCCACTGCAAATATACGTCTGGCCCTTCTGTTTCCAGACCTTTCTGCAGATGAAATAACTTTCTGTGACGATGATGAATCTGTAGTGTAATATTTGGACTCCACTTAAAGGCCAACTGGACTTGGTGTGAATGGTTCCGACGGTGTCCATGATTTGCAGAGGTAGCATGAAAAGCCACGATGAGCCGGGCGCAGTGCCTCACACCTGGAATCCCAGCATGTTGGGAGGCTGATGTGGGAGGATTGCTTGAGCCCAGGAGTTTGAGATCATCTTGGGCAACGTCGCCAAACCTTGTCTCTACCAAAAATTAAAAAATAAATTAGCCAGGCATGGTGGCACACGTCAGTAGTCCCAGCTACGAGCCATGGTCCTCGTGATGGTGCCACCGCACTCCCGCCTGATGCCAGAGTGAGACCCCAACTCAAAAAAAAAAGGAAATAGAAAAAGAAAAGCTACTATGAACGAAAACACTCACATCCAGGTACTGGGTGGCAGTGTGGTAGCTGCTTGGATGACATGAGTCTGAGACACATCCTGATTTCAGACAGGTCCACACAGGAACATATTTGCATTAAGAATTGATGAAATATGACTGAGTTCTCTCCTTGAAGTGTCTGACAAAGGGGTCATCCTTCCTCTTTCCTAAATAGTCCTCAGGGAAGAGAATTGACTCTTTCCTTCACAATTAAAAGCAGCCTGATGCTTTTTGTTTTTGTTTTGTTTTGTTTTTGAGTCGGGGTCTCATTCTGTCTCCCAGACTGGAGTGCAGTGGCACGATCACAGCTCACCTCGGCCTCCCAAGTGCCTGGGGGTACAGGTGTGTGCCACCACACCTGGCTAATTAAAAAGCATTCTTTTTGTAGACATGGTATCTCAGGCTGGTCTCTAACTCCTGGGCTCAAGCAATGCTCCTACCTTGGTCTCCCAAAATGCTGGGATGACAGGCGTGAACCACCGCACCTGGCTTGTTTTTGTTTTTGAAGCCCTCACTGTGGTGGGAGAGATCTTGCCTGGACTGCTTAAAATCTGCATTTCTGAGTCTTCCTTTCATTGGCTTTCCTCTTACTATTTGAGGTTAAAGTGAAAATGTCAGGTGTTCATTCATAGGAGTGTGTCAAGTATTTATAAGCTCTTATAAGAATACATTTTCTGGCCGGGTGTGGTGGTCAAGCCTATAATCTCAGCACTTTGAGAGGCCAAGATGAGAGGATTGCCTGAGTCTGCGGGTTCGAGACCAGCCCAGGCAACATGATGAGACCTCGTCTCTACAAGAAATCAAAAAATGAGCCAGGTGTGGTAGCGTGTGCCTGTAGTTCCGACTACTTGGAAGGCCAAGGCGGAAGGATTGCCTGAGCCCCTCAGGTCGAGGCTGCAGTGGCTGGGAGCGTGCCACTGCACTCCAGCCTGGGCGACAGAGTGAGACTCCAACTCAAAAAACAAACAGACAAACAAAGAAACAAGAATACATTTTCCTGTCCCAGTAAATAACATCTAGACATAATTTTATCTCAGAATTTTCAATCAAGCATCAGCACGTTATGCAATGCCATCTGGGAAGACTGGATTTATAGAGCTTTGCTGGCCTTTTTACTGACTGTGTTTCTTTTCTTTTCTTTTCTTTTTTTGAGTCAGGGTCTCACTCTGTCGCCCAGGCTGGAGTGTGGTGGCACGCTCATGGCCATTGCAGCCTCGACCTGCTGGGCTCAGGCAATCCTTCCACCTCAACCTTCCAGGCAGCCAGAACTACAGGTGCATGCTACCACACCTGGCTAATTTTTTGATTGATTGTAGAGACAAGGTCCCACCGAGTTGCCCAAGCTGGTCTCGAATCCCTGGGCTCAGGCAATCCTTACACCTTGGCCTCCCAAAGTGCTGGGACTACAGGCTTGAGCCACCGCCAACTGTGTTTGTTTTCATGCTGTTTATTTATTATGTTTCTTCTGTTTCTTCCTTTGTGACTGGTTTCTGGGAGCCACCTGGACCTCTTTCCCCCTGCCCCCCACCCCAGCTGCTCCCTGCTCTGCTTCTGTGAGCCCACTGGGTCACCTGCAGAGCCTGTGACTTGGTCGATCACATTCTTCTCAAAAGGCACAGGAAGCTCTGGCCCACCTCTGTCAGGACACGGGCGTCAGGAATGCTCTGGGTCTAGCACGTCATGATACCCCACAGTCCTGTTGATGTGGGAGGAGTATTGCAAAGGTACCCATAAAGCCATGAGTGAAATGGATCAAAGGCATGCCCCTGGGTTTCTCTCAGGCCTCTTGTCACTAAGCCTTGTGTTGCCGGGACATTCATTCCTTGTGTTCAATGTGTGTATATTGAAAGTATCAGGCTGGGCACGGTGGCTCATGCCCGTAATCCCAGCACTTTGGGAGGCAGAGGCAAGAGGATTGCCTGAATTCAGGGGTTTGAGACCAGCCTGAGCAACATGGTGAGTTGCCCAGGCGGGTCTCGAACCCGCAGGCTCAGGCAATCCACTCACCTCAGCCTCCTAAAGGCGCAGGATTACAGGCTGAGCCACCGAGCCCGGCTTTTATTTCACTTTTAAACATTAATCGGTTGTATTTTTTAAAACATTAAAAAATTTACAGAACATCTGAACATACAGTATAGAGAGTTTCCATATTACCCCCCTGCACACATAGATACCCCTTTTATTAACATCTTGCGCTGGGCGCGGTGACTCATGCCTGTAATCCCAGCACTTTGGGTGGGGGGGTGGAGGTGAGAGGATTACAAGAGGTCAGGGGTTGGAGACCCGCCTGGGCAACTTGGTGAGACCTCATCTGTACAGTAAATCAAAAAATTAGCCAGGTGTGGTGGCGCGTGCCTGTGGTTCCAGCTACTTGGAAGACTGAGGCAGAAGGATCGCCTGAGCCCAGCAGGTTGAGGCTGAGGTGGCCGTGAGCATGCCACTGTGCTCCAGGCTGGATGACAGAGTGAGACTTCAACTGAAAAAAAGGAAACTCTTGCATTAGTGTGGTATATCTGCTATAATTCATAAATCAATATTGCTACACTACTATTGAGGTCCAAAATGTACATTAGTGTTCTACTTTCTGTGTTTCGCGGCTCTTTGAGTTTGGACGATTGCATCTTGTTATGATGTGTCAAAAGGTCAGGTGTTTATCATCTGTCCGTCATGTGATGGACTTCTTTTCCCCAGTCATACTTTGTAAGAATGGGGTAGTTTCTGATTGCCTGGCCAAAAGGTGAAGCATTGAGAATGAAGTTGCTGTTACACACGACAGGGGTCAATGATACCGTGAATGACAAAGGTGAGCTTGATGGAAGAATAGGGAGGGTAAAGGTATCAGCTTGGGAGCTGGGACTTTGTAGAATCAGCCCCTTTGACTCCTCTTAACGTGCTGAGTCTTACAGTCTTTCTGGAAGGTTCCATTGCCTCTGTGTCTTTCCTGGAACACACCCACTTGGCATTCGGTAACCTGCACTCATTATTCCTGTTTTTCTGTTCACTTCCCATCTTCCCAGTTGGTTTGACAGTCTCCTGCAACTGGAGCACCCATTACCAGAATCTTCTTTGCCTTTTGGTAATATCTCCTGCAGGAGACCCGTAAAAAGGCATCTATCTCTACCTTTGGAGGAAATTTTAGTTCGAGGAAGCATTAAAGCAACTGTTCTTCTCCCTAAACAAAACAATCCCAGCAAACCCCTCAGTGGTCACTCCATCCTGTTTACCGAGTTGCCATGGCGACTATTCAGCAGTCCTATGTAAAGACCAGGATAAATCACCATCCCTGGCGCTCTGCTCCAACGAGGAGTGTCGTTCTGTTCTGGGCTTGAAATTTCCAAGATCACAACTAAATGGCTTGATTTTGTCCTGAGATTTTTTTTTTCCCCAAATAATAGATCATCTTTTAAAATCAAATTGGGCCCTCAAATGTAATCGCACATTTTTTGGTGCATGTAAGATGGTTAGTTTGCTTCTACAATAAAAAGTATCTTCAGCAGGCTGGACTTGCTTTGAGGAGAATCAGGAATGAATTCAGCAAACAGCCCAACACACCACATAAAAGACTGGGAGCATCAGTGAGCCGAAGAAAGCCCGTTTTTGTGTCTGCCAGCTTAGATGCTTGTAGACTGCCTAAGATGCAGCCACTGACAGTGGACAAAAACTGAAGGAGGGAGAAGCGTCCAAGGTAGGGGTTTTTCTCTTGTTTGTTCTGCGTAAAAGTTTCCTGTACCTCGCCGTGACTGCTGTAGTGTAAAATTCTGCAGAGATCAAAACGCGAGAGGAACGTTTCTTCCATTTCTCCAAGCACCAGTGTGTAGTTTCTAAACAAATGGGTGAGTGCTGATTTTGATTGCATGTGCAAGTTTGAATGACTAACTTTTTGGAAAAATAATAATCCACTTATCAGTTAAGGCCCTGATAAAGCAGTATTTTTCTGTATGGAATTCATCTTTTGTAAGAAAAACGTCATTTTTAGCATTAGGCGGAAGGGAAATTGGTGGTTTCTTTGGTTTGAATTTATTTCAGGGTCTTTTTCTTTCAGCTCTGATAACCTCAGTCACAGAGCTTGCCCATGCCTGTGCTTTATGTGAATGTTTTAGAGAAATCTGCACAATAATGATCTCTTTTTAAATCGCCTTAAAAGCTGGTGTATACTCAGGGATGAAACAGAGAAGTTGTAGCCTTGACTGGTCATCTGTTGGATATTCTGTGCTTACTTCTCACAAGAATACACACATCAGAATTTTGCAGTTGGCCTGGAAAGACGAGATAAGTTCAATTTGTTGGGGTTCTCTTATTCCCCAAAGGAGAGGTCCCGCGAGAGAACAAAGTAAAGAGTGACTGAAATGCTAATCTCTGCCTCTCACCCAACGTGGGAATGGTGTTCAGTGGATGTCTATTCAGTTGCTAAACGTGCTGGAAGGGAGTGAAGTTTGCATTGTGAAGGCGGCCTTTCATATGAAATGGAGTTACTCTCAAAAGAAATGAATAGTCATGTGGCTGACTACTTGGCTAAGTCTGCCTTTGTTCAACAGATAAGATTTCTCTTACTTTGCCAGCACCTAAAGTTAGAATGTTTCATTTTTGCCATCAGTTTTCTAAGAGTGGTTAATCCAACACTCACTTAATACCCTCCTAAGGGAAAGGTGACGTGTAAGCCATCAGTGGGAAAGTGCTACGTGTTTCTGCCTCTCTTACGACATTCACAGGGCGTTTTCACGCCTCACTTTTGTTTTGTTTGATGGATTGATTGAGTTAGAGTCTCGCTTTGTCGCCCGGGCTGGAGTGCAGTGGTGTGCTCATGGCCACTGCAGCCTCGACCTGCTGGTGATCCTTCTGCCTTCAGCCTTCCGAGTAACTGGAATCAGAGGTGTGCGCCACCACACCCGGCTAATTGTTTGATTTATTGTAGAGACGAAGTCTTGCTGAGTTGCCCAAGATTGTCTCAAACCCGTGGGCCCAGGCAGTCCTCTGGCTTCTGTCTCCCAAAGTGCTGAGATTACAAGCGTGAGCCACTGCACCTGGCTGCTTTTGTTTAAATGCGTGGATGCCCAGCTTCAGAGCCCCATTTTTGTTTGGAAAGGGCTTGAGTGATGGAATACAGACATATTTCCCTCTTTCTGATGAATGCTATGGAGCGTTAAAGGATTTGTATAGGACGCTAATGCCATAAGCAAGAACACGCCAGTCTGACCTTCTTGCTTCTCTGCTGGGAGACACCAGGTGCTAAAATGGGGTGCTTGTCACTGCAAGCCCCCCATCCCCCGCATTTTTACTTTGTGCCGTCCTGATATAAACTTGAGTCCCGTCTGATGACCCTGGCTTTCCACTTCCACAGTTGAACCAGTCTCATTCTTCCTCCAGCATAAACTACCTGCATTCACATTTTCTTTTTCTTTTTTTGAGTAGGAATCTCCCTCTGTCGCCCAGGCTGGAATGCAGAGGCACGCTCATGGCCACCAACAGCCTCAATCTGCTGGGCTCAGGCTATCCTTCCACCTCAGTCTTCCAAGTAGCTGGAACTACAGGCGTACGCCACCATGCCCGGCTAATTTTTTGATTTATTGCAGAGACGAGGTCTCGAACCCCTGGACTCAGGCAGTTCTCTCGCCTCCACCTCCCAAAGTGTGCATTCACATTTTCACGGATGGCCCCCTCAGTGTGTGATTTCTGGTAGTGACTGTTGTAAAGCTCACACGCTCCTCCGGCAGTTGTATAAAAGACCAATTCCCAATTCCCCTTCTGTCTCCCAGCTGTCATTCCCCTTGAAGATTCTGGAGGGAAGGGGTCAGGCTTGAGATGGGGGTGAGGGGCAGCTGGTAGGGACTGGGGGTGGACTTCGGTGTTCCGGCTCAGCATCTGACGCTCCCCCAGGTTTCCTGTCACCCATGTAGATGGCCCTTTCTGCTTCATCCTGTCTTCAACACCTCACCCTGTTCTTCCTCTACCCTGGGGAGAGTTTCCTTGTTCCTTTCTTGGACCAGTTCTTTCCCTGACACTCAAAAAATATCCTGCAGAGAACAGTAACAATAATAAAAATGATCTCACAGTGTTACTGGGTTTTACCTGCACCCCTCCCCAATATAAAGGTGATGCTTATTGTTGATAAAGTATTTGGGAAATGTGTGAGATATTTTAAAGATTACAGTTATCCTAATTTCATCACTCAGAGATAATCCTGTTTGCATTTGTTGTATATATACACTTTTTTCCTCCTTCAAGTTGGGATCTTAATCTACCTTAATTTTGTAACCTCTTTTTTTAACTTAATAAACATGCAGTTTTTATGACTGTAGAATTCTGTCAGTGGCTGTAGTTTCAAATCATACTTCTATTATCGGATTGCTTCCTTTATTTGTTATGGCAAACAATGCTGCTGTGTTATTCATATACACAAATACTGTTTCCTTAAGGTAAATTCTGAGAAATTTATTTGCTAAATCAGAGTATGTCCATTTGTTATGACTTTGAGATATACATATACACATAGCCAAATTATTTTTGTTAAGGCCAGAAACAGGCAGGGAACAATTTTTGCTATGTTTAGTAGAAAAATGAGTAAAATACATAAACAAGAATTTATAAAAGGTGAAATGCAAATGGAAAATAACCTGGCATTCTTTTTTTTTTTTTTGAGTTGGAGTCTCACTCTGTCGCCCCAGGCTGGAGTGCAGTGGCACCATCACTGCTCACTGCAGTCTCAATCTCCCGACCTCAGGCGATCCTCCCGCCCCACGCCCAGCTAAGTTTTTTGTTTTCTGTAGGGAAGAGTTCTTGCTGTGTTGCCCAAGCTGGTCTCACATTCCTGGGCTCAAGCAATCCTAGCACCTCAGCCGCCCGAAATGCTGTAATTACAGGTGTGAGCCAACGCACCTGGCCCTGACATGTATTTTTAATATACACAATCTGCAGCCACCTCAAAGGCAGATATCTTGAGATTTCAGATACTTCACAATCTGGCCCTCACCTTCTTTCTTTCCAAACTTATTCCCTCCCACGTCCTGCTGACCTCACTGTTCCCTGCACATAGCCTTCATTTCTCCAAGCATTTGCTTAAACTGTTGCTGTTTCCAGGAATATCTTTCTCTCCATGTTTGCATACCTAAATCATACCCAGTGTTTCAGGTTTCAGCTCAAATGCTGCCTCTTTATGAAGCTTTACCTCGGTGCCCCCTCCCCTGCTGCAAATGATGGGTTATTCCTCTGTACAAATGCTGATTAAGGCTGATAGGGACAGTAGTGTCCCTGGTCATCCAACAGCTAGTCACCCAAACTTTGGTAACAGTTACTTAAAGATCTACTTCTCCAAATTTAGTCCATGAGTTTCAAGCACAGATAGCCATCACCCCTTACCCAACAGCAGGTGGGGAACAGAAGACCAGACTTAAGCCCGTTATTGATTTACATTTCCCAGGGAATTGGTTTAGGGGTGAACATGTCACCTAATAGAAACCAACGAGACTTGCACTGAGGGTTCATACCTTTGAAGCTGAGAGGGTGTGAGAGCTGGAGCAGTGGCAGCTATATTGTGGTCCAAGGGGGAATCTGTCTGCAATAGGGTTATATGTGGGAGAAAAGGAGAGAAATTAGGTCCTGGGGATACCATTTGCATCCCTAATCAAACTGAACTCGTGTGAACCAATACTTTACTTTTTGTTCAAGTCTATTTAGGTTGGGCTTTCTCACACTGGCTCCAAAAGAGGACCTGCTCACACAGGTGGGAGTGATAGGTACTCCATGAACAGTGTGGCTAAATTTTCCCAACAGCCCATGTGAGGATTCTCTATCCAGTCAACAAATATTTATCATATTCTATTATGTTCCAGATGCTGTACTAGGTGTTGGCCACTGGAAGGGACTAACAAGAGCTTTTTTTTTTTTTTTTTGAGTTGGAGTCTCACTCCAACTCACTCCCAGACTGGAGTCTGGAGTCTCACTCCCAGACCGGAGTGCCGTGGCACGCTCCTGGCCACCGCAGCCTCGACCTGCTGGGCTTCAGCAATTCTTCCGCCTCAGTCTTCCAAGTAGCAGGAACTACAGGCACGCGCTACCACATCCGGCTAATTTTTGATGTATTGTAGGGAAGAGGTCTGGCAAAGTTGCCCCGGTGGGTCTTGAGCCTGAGGGCTCAGGCAATCCACTCACCTTGGCCTACCAAAGTGCTGGGATTCCAGGCTGAGCCACTGAACCCGACCAACAAGAACTTTTTGAAGTCACAGAGATACTGAACAATTGTAAATCTGTTATCTAGGTGGGGGGGGGGGTTCCATCTACACTTGTAAACACATTCCTGTGGCAACGGTTTATTGCAGGCCACACAGGGGTGGTGGGAGGAGTTTGGGGGGCAGCAGTAGCTCCATAGGTTCACTCCTGACCAGGTTCTCAGTTTCTAGATTCTTCTACTCCCTGGAAGAAAAATGCAGGACAGGATTCAACAAAGCCAGACCCACCACCACCCCATTTGGTGGGGAGGGGCTTCTTCCACTGATCAAACCTGGTTCTTACTGGACTTGTGGGCACCTTAAAATTCATCATCTGTTTGCATGGTTCCACTGAGAATTCAGCTGAAGGGAGCAGGTGATGGGGAATGGCAGTGTAGAACCGTTGGGTCAGGGCTCACTCCGGCTGTGATGGGGTGGGAAGTGCTTGCTGCACTCACCTAGGGCAAACATGCCTGTTCCTCGCTCTTCTGAGGAGCACCCCAATCAAGAATGTGGTTCAGCAATTCTGAAACTTGAATATATATATGGATTTTCTGAACAGTTTTGTTGAAGTGCAGATCCTGGGTTGAGGTCTGATAGTCTGCATTTATTTTATTTATTTATTTATTTATTTATTTATTTATTTTTTTTTTGAGTTGGAGTCTCACTCTGTCGCCCAGACTGGAGTGCAGTGGCCGCTCCCGGCCACCGCAGCCTCGACCTGCTGGGCTCCGGCGATCCTTCCGCCTCAGCCTTCCCAGTAGCTGGAATTACAGGCGCGCGCTACCACGCCCGGCTGATTTTTTT
>CAUYQG010003740.1:0-60404 GCA_963574415.1 Tarsius wallacei
CTTTATAGAAATGGATATTTATATCTTTCCAAAGATGTGGAAAGTTTTAGGCAATATTTCCTTAAATAAACATTCTGCCTATTTCTCTCTTTCCTCTTCTTCTATGACTTCCATAATATACACATTTGTTTGCTTAATGGCGTCCCCATAAGTCCTTCAGGATTTCTTTACTCTTTTTCATTTGTATTTCTTTTTTCTCCTCTGACTACATATTTTTGAATAATCTGTCTTTGAGTTTGCAGATTTTTTGCTTCAGTCTAAGCAACTCTGCTATTAAAGATTTCTATTTCATTTTTCATTTCATTCATTATACTTTTCAGTTGCAGTATTTCTTTTTTTTTTTAAATGAATTCTTTATTGGTCTTTTAATTTTGTTCATGCATTGTCTTCCTGAGATCATTGAGCTGTTTATCTGTGTCCTCTTGTATCTTGAGTTTCCTTAAAATAAGTATTCCAAGTTCTTTATAGGTAACTTGTAGGTCTCAAATTTATTTTAGGTCAGTTATGGGAAAATTCTGTGTCTTTGGTGGTGTTTTCATGTTTCTAGTGACTTTGAGTTGTTGTCTGCATATTTAAGAGTTGAGGCACCTCTTCCAGCCTTTTCAGACTGCTTTTGGTGGGGAAAGATGAAAGTCAACAGGTGATTATGAGGGCAGCATCTCCAATTCTAGGAAGGGTGTAGTGGCACAGTCTCCACGTGGCTTTGTAAAGTGGGCTAACATTTGCAACGACTATTGGTCTTTGGTGATGAAGGCTTTGGATGTCTGCTAAGGTGGAAGCTGTAGGTCTATTAGGGTCCTTTGTGGTGAAGGCTTCAGGTGTTCTCTCTCCTACTTTTAAGTTGTAGCCTAAGGGGTCCCTTTGGCACTGTGTCTGGTGTGCTGACATGTGTACAGTTGAGGTGGTACTGGGATCTAGGGCGTGGGTGTTGTTATGGTGTCAAAGGCAGCAGTAAAGATGTGGTCCACTGCTCAGATACACACAGAACTATCATGACACCCAGAGCCCAGGGCACTGGCACATTTTATGCGAAAATGGCACCAGTGTCGGATGCATAGGTGTGTGAAGATTGCCCATGGAGCTAAGATCTGTGTCTCTGGTGCATGCCATTAGGTGACTTGGCCCTGAGGAATCAGGATGCAGCAGCGTCACAGGCCCTGCAGTGACAGAGCATAACGAGGGTCTGGAACCGAGGGGCAGGGTGAGGCAGCAGTACAGCCGTGAGAATGGTAGGTTGCAACCACAACTCTGGACCTGGTGGGGGAGGATACAGAGAAGCTGTGGCATGGTCCTAGTGATAACTGGTCAGAACTGTGACTCATGACCCAGGGTCCTAGGTATTGTTGGTTCAAAGCTGTAACTCAGTACTCAAGAGATGGGGCAGAGCAGCACCAGTAGCAACATCAGTAGCAGCAGCATGGCCTGGTGATGGCAGGTAGTAGCCAAGAGTCAGACCCCAGGAAGTATGGTGCAAGGCAACACATCTCTGTCTTGTATATGGTGAGGCACTGTGGGGCTTTGACCCTAGATGGTGGCATGCAGCAGTTACCCAGGCCCCTGGGTGGAGGATTCAACACAGCAGCAGCTGTAAGCCCAGGGAAGGGCACAAAATGTCTCTACCTCTGAGGGTAGAACTACAGGTGCATTCCAAGCAGTTCCATCAGCATTGGTGATGACTGTGGGGTTCTTGGTAGCAAAAGCTGCAGGTATCCATTGAGGTAAGGAGGCTATCTAGATTCACACTTCTCTCTTTTCCCTGTGGGGATAAATCTCCCCGAGGAAACTCCTCTTGATTCTCAGATGCTCATGAATAGGCTATGGGATGACACAGGTAAAATGTTTCCTATATTTTTTGTTTTGTGGCCATCCTCAGTTTTGGTACTCTACAGGGTTTCTGCTGCTTCTCTGTTCTAGTTTCTAGCTTTTCTAGAACTATGTTTATCAGTAGATTTTTTTTAATTCATTGTTTTAGTTTTTTTGTGTGTGAAGGAGATGAGAGTGAGGATCTCCTATCCTGCCATCTTGCTGACATTAATTCTTAAATAAGCTTTCACCCCTTTCTATTTCTCTTCTTCTTCTGGAACTTTCATAATACATAAATTATTTCACTTGACAGTATCCCATAGTTCTACAGACTTTCTTAACTCTCTTTTTTTGTTATCTATCTTACTGGGTACTTTTTAAATGATCGATATTTGAGCTTACAGACTCTTTTTTCTGCTCAATAATGCTTGCTACTGGAGCTTTGAATTTTTCAGTTTAGTCATTCTATTCTTCAGTTAGAATTTGTTTGGTTTTTAATTTTTTTCTACTTTGTTGAAATTCTAAATTTTCATGTATTGTTTTCCTGATTTTGTTCAGTTCTCTTTCATTCTACTAGCTCATGGAACTTCTATAAGATGATGATTTATCTTTTTCAGGTAGTTCATATGTCTTCATTTCTTTAGGTTTGGTTACTCTTGCTTTATTTTGTTGTTTTGGGAGTGTAATTTTCCCCTGATTATTGATCCTTTGGCCTTGCATTACTATTTGCACATATGAAGACATCACCTCTCCCAGTGTTTACATATCTAATCCAGAGTTCTGGGTGAGCCAGATGGTGTGGCCCATGACTGGACTTGCTGCTGGAGTTCTTGATCAGTCTGCCCTGGTGCCTGGGTTGCATATGGGCAGTAATGATTCCTGGGTCTGTGGATGTTGTCTTGTATTGTGAGTCTCTGGGGCTGGCCTGGTGCAGGGTTCCATTAGGGTGGGCCTGGTAACTGAATATACATGAATGAGTATAGATTCTGGGTCTCTGGGACGTGGTCTAGAATTTGGGTGTGCCTGGAACCTAAGTCCACAAGAGTGAGCCTGGGTCCCAGGTCCTCAGGGTCAGCTCAGTTTTGGGGTATACTGGAATGGGCTGGATCCTGGGTCTATGGGTCCTGGGCTGTGCCAGACTCTCTAGAGGTGGGCCTGAAGGCTTGATCTGAAAAGTTGCATTTGGAACCTGGGTCTTTTGGGACAGCCTAGACAGTGGGTCAATGGGGCCTGGTACTGGGTGGGATGTATCTGGAGCCTGAGCCCACATGAAGGCTTGGATTCTGGGTCTGTGAGGGCTGGCTTGGTGCAGTGTACACAATGACAAGATGGAGCCTGAATCTGCAAGGGTTGGTCTGGTACTGGAATGGAGCTTGGTTCTGCCGGGGATAGCCTGGAGTCTAGGTCCATAGAAGCTGGCGTGGCTCTGGGATTCACTGTGGCAGGCCTGATGTGGCAATGTCACTGTGGCAATGTCAAGATACCCCATTCTTCTTTCCCCACATAGACGGTATCTACTTCTGCACTACCTTGTGCAAGCTTTGGGGAGGGCTGACACAAGTAATGGGAAAGGGTTCTTCCTATCTTCTTTAATGAGTCTTTTCTCATTTCTTAGCTTTATACCTGAATTTCATTGCTCTCATGAAGTTTTTTTTTTTTTTTTTAGATGTAGATGACTGTAAATTCACATTTTTGCGAGGGGATGAATCCTTAGTAGTTCTCCTGTTTCACCATTTTGCTGATGTCATTTGCTCTATTATTTCTATCTTCTCAACTTTTTGTGACTTTAAAATTTTTTTAAAAACTAAAGTCTACTAAAAAAAGAAAATGGAGAAAATGAGAAAAAGAACTGATTTGCATTCCAGTTTTGGCTGTGTCATTTACTGTATAGATGAGCTTCTCTGGGATCCACTTTTCTCACCTGTGAAATAGAAATAGCTGTGGAACTTACTTCATAAAATTACTCTAAGGCTTTGTTTGTTTTGTTTTGGTTAGAACAACTCAGTACAATGACATCCAGTTTACTGTTGGACAACACCGTTTCACAAACACATCAAGCAGACCAAAAATAAACAAACAGACCGAAATTTCACAGACAAAAAAGAAACCTTTTACCTTCGGCCTTTGCATCCGTCTCATACAAACCAAGTACTTACAGTACAGCTAAATACCTCACACAGACAAAGTTGCCGGAGTTCTTGGAATCAGATTTTTTTGTTGTAGTTTTCGTTTTTTCCACAAGCTTTTTTGTTTGCTTGCTTGTTCCCCTTGGAGAGCATAACGGACACGGTCCCCTGGCAAGTACAGTCAGAAGCGGGACAGAAAACGCTCCAGAGGCTGGCTCGGTCATCCCGGGCCATAAACGCGGCTGACTCCGAATCACACGTGCAAGAGTGTGAAGTGCACACAAAAGAGGCGGGTTTCCCTTTCAAGGGCCTCGGGGGCGCCGGCTCCCCTTTCCTCCTCGCGGGCGAGTTCCGGCTGGGGGGCGCGGGCAGGGACCGCGTGGCCTCCGCCGGTGGCGAGCGGTCCCGGTTCCGCCCTGCTGTCGGGCCCTCCGCCCGCGGCACCGCCCGTCGTCCCGCGTCTCCGGCCGCGCGCTGTGCCGGCAGCCCGGCGTCCTGGGCTCCGGCTGCGGGCGCGACTCCGGCGCCAGGCGGGCGGCCGCGCGGGGGCCCGGGCGGGGAGGCGGCCGGCAGGGGGCGCGCCCGGGCCGGCAGAGCGGCGGCTGGGGGCGCGGCCTCCGGGCCCGCAGGGACCCTGCGTGTTGGCGCAGCTGTCGGGGACCCCGCCCGCTGCGTCGCCCTCCGCCCCCGGGACCGCGGCGTGCGTCTTGAGGAGCGAGAGCATTGTTTTCCCCAGCTCTTGCGCGGTTCCCGAGTTCAGGAAATGTAACGCTGAGCTGTCGAAACTGTGTTCTTCCAGATCCTCCTTTCTATTCCAGCACCTAGTGCAGTGCCGTTTGTTACGCGGAATGGCCGTGTCGTTTTACTCTCATCTGGAGCGGTTCCTCGGCCTTCCTTCGATACTGATTGTCACCGAAAGTTTGTGTCTATCATTATGATTGGCGCGTGATAATTGTGCGGCTGGCGTTTGTGAAGAGTGAAGACCAGACGTTTGACAGAATGCTCTTTAATTTGGGTTTGTCTGATTATTTACTTAAACTTCTTTTTAAAAATCAGGTTTCCTTTTCTGGTTTTTATTTTATTTTATTTATCTATTTTCCGAGTTGGAGTCTCACGCTGTCGCCCAGACTGGAGTGCAGTGGCCGGTCCCGCCCCGCGCGGTCCTTCCGCCTCAGCCTTCCAAGGAGCTGGAACTACAGGCATGCACTACCACGCCCGGCTAATTTTTGATTTATTGGAGAGAGGAGGTCTCGCCAAGTTGCCCGGGCGGGTCTCGAACCCGCGGGCTCAGGCGATCCACTCACCTCAGCCTCCCAAGGCGCGGGATTACAGGCTGAGCCACCGAGCCCGGCTTGATCAATGGGAGGTACCTACAGATGATCAAGGGGTAGGAGAGAGAGAGGACCAAGGTGGCTTTCCCGCCTCCTTCCTGCTCAGTGCCTCTCTGGCAGCCGCGGGGGCCCTCTGTGACCTTCTGGCAGGGCCTCTCCGGCAGCTCTTGCGCTTAGGTAACACCGTGTCTTTTGCCTCTAACTCGAGCTGGCAACAGCTTCCAGCTCCTGCTGATCTGGGCACCTCGATGTTTCTTGTTTGTTCTCACAGCCGTCTTCACATCTCTGTAAGCAGTCATTTCTCCCTTGGAAACACTCGGGATACATTATTTCCTGCTGGGATTCTGACTAGCAAACACTATACTTGGCATAAACGGATCATACTCTAACCTCAAGTCAGATGTAGGAATGAGTTTTCCGCATTTCTGAAGTTCTAGATAACTTAGGTTTGACGCTCCTTGTCAAACCGTTGTATTAAAATTCTCTCTCAAATGTCCGTAATAAACATTTTTTTGTTTATAAGTTCTCTTGATCATCACTAGGGAAAGGACTGAATTTGTTTAGTGGTGTCGATTTAAATAAAATGGAGACTGGGCTTATTGAAAATGTGGGCCAAAATAGTCCTGAACATTTCTTTCTTTTTGTTTTTTTATTTTAAAGATGTAGGGTACAATTCAGGGTTAGGTATACAAATGGTCATTATGCAGGTACCCTTGTTGATGAGGTAAGCCCCCCACGCTCTCCCATGGCAGTTTCCCACCACTGCCAATCCCTTTCTTATAGTATTATGATAATTGTTCCAGGTCCGCTTATGAGTAAGAACTTGTGGTACTCAGTTCTTTGTTTCTGTGATAGATCACTGAGTATTATAGATTCTAAGTCCATCCAAGTTGCTGCAAAGTTCATAATTTTGCCCTTCTTTATGGCTGCATAATATTTCATCGTATATATGCACTACATTTTATTCATCCAGTCCTCTTTCAATGGGCAGCACTGTTGGTTCCACGTTTTTGCTATTGTGAATAATGCTTCAATAGACATGCAGGTGCAGATATCTTTTTTATAGAGTAATTTGAGTTCCTCTGGGTATATTCCCAGAAGAGGGATTGTGGGGTCATGTGGAAGGTCGGTTTTTAGATCTTTTAGGAATTGCCAAACTGTTTTCCACAGAGGTTGTACTAGTTTACACTCCCACCAACAGTGTAGAAGTGTTCCCTTTTCCCCGCGTCCTCTCCAGCAACTGTTTTTTGTTTGTTTGCTTGTTTGTTTTGCGTTACTGATGATGGCCATCCTGACTGGAGTTAGGTGGTATCTCAGTGTGGTTTTAATTTGCATTTCTTTGATGATTAGTGAGACTGAGCATTTTTTCATGTATCTATTGACTGCTTGTACATCTTCTTTTGAGAAGTGTCTATTCATATCTTTTGACCACTTTGTAATGAGGCTGTTTGTTTTTTTCTTTGCAGCACGTTTGAGTTCCTTGTATATCCTAAATGTTAGACCTTTGTCAAATATACAGTTGGTAAATATTTTTTCCCATTCTGTGGGCTGTCTCCCCACTCTCTTGATTGTTTCTTTGACTTTGCAGAAGCTTTTCAGTTTCATGAGGTCCCACTTGTCAATCTTATCTCTTATGGCACGGACACTTGGGGTTTTGATCAGGAATTCATTGTCAGTTCCAATTTCCATAAGGGTTTCTCCTGCATTTTCTAAGGTTCTTATAGTTTGAGGTTTTACGTTTAGGTCTTTGATCCATTTAGAGTTGATTATTGTGTATGGTAATAAGTAGAGGTCTTGTTTTAATCTTCTGTATGTGGTCAGCCAGTTTCCCCAGCACCATTTACTGAATAGGTTCTCCTCTCCCCTGTGGTTGTTGTTGGAAGCTTTGTCAAAGATGAGTTGGTTGATAAGTTGAGGTTTTGCTTCCAGGATCTCTATCCTGTTTCATTGGTCTATATGCTTGTTCTTGTACCATTTCCAGGTCACTTGGATTATTGTAGCTTTATAATAAAGTTTAAAGTCTGGAAGTTTGATACCTCCCACTTTGTTTCTTTTACTGAGGATTGTTTTGGCTATTTGTGGTCATTTATGTTTCCATATGAATTTCTGTATTGTCGTTTCCAGGTCTGAGAAGAATGATGCTGGTAATTTAATGAGTATTGTGTTAGAGCTATAGATTGCCTTGGGTAGGATGGACACGAACTTTTCTTTCAAAGATAAAATTCCTATCTCAAATTATGTTTGATGCTACTTACTTTTCATCTGAGTAAGAATAAAAGGTATTTTTCAGAGGGCATTGCTTTATTGAGAGTGTTTCCCTAATGTTGCTGGGTCTGGTGAGCTTGTTTGGGAAGACAGGAGTCTGAGAGGGTGCTGACAGTGAAGGCCACAGAAAGCTTACATTCTCTTTATATGCAGGAAGATGGTCCAGATGAGGGTTGCAGTTTCAGGATAATTTTGATAATTGTGATGCTTCTCTTTGTCTTGGGTGCCCCTTGCCACTTGGCTTTTAAGGCTGTGACACATCAATCCTCCCACTGCTCTTTGGTATGACCAGTCAGCTCCTAGCATTAAACATGGGGTGAGATTCAGATAGAAATTCGTGGGAGTAGTTTGGCCTCCATTTCCCATTCAGCCCAATCTCCTGAGCTCCTTCATTTAACTCTTATACTCTCTTAGTACCTGAAAGGATAGACTGAGGGTGGGAAGCCCTCTTTCATCTTGTTCTCAAACCCTGACCCAATGATGTGAAAGTAGAGGATGTGTTTTTGGAGAAATGCATACTTTAGGTAAAATTAACTTTGCCGACTTTGTCTTTTCAGCAACAGACTTCATGGTGCTAGGTATCAGAGGTATCTCATAGCGGCCATCAAGCTTGCCTAGAGTAAAGGGAATTTACAAGGCCTAAGACATCATGCGTTGGGCAAGGATTGTAAAAGTCGTGAAACTTGTAATTACAAAAGTTATGACCGCTCAGAGGGAGAGCAGGTGGGGATTCGCTCTTCCAGTAAATTGGGCTCTATCTACAGGGAAGCCAAGGATCCCCCGAAGCCACCCACTGGGAATGCCCAGGAGATAAGGGGAGGTGCACCCTCCACTAGCTCTAAGGAATGTTGTTTGGGAAGGTGCAGGAGCATTAGAATCCTTGCCACGCCCTTCTCTAGCAGCTATGATAATGTGGGCAGACATTAATGGGCCTCTGTGTCACAGGTTCTCCAAGGCAGCCACAGGTGGTTGATAAAGAAGTCAGGCAGCCACATGCAACATCTCCAAGAAAAGGATTTAAGCCAGGGCTTTGGGGGGCTACCACGCCACACTCACCTAGAGTGTAGGCCCGCTCCCTGTCTGCGGGGGGCGAACTTTCCTTAAATAAATCTTGTCTTCTCTTACCTTTTTGTGTGTTGCAACTCTCTGCATTTACTCGGCTCCCTGGGTTGCCAGCGCTGCGCCTCGGGCTTGCCGGTTCCAGCGGTGCCGCACCTCCCTGAGCCTCTCCCTCTCCATCTGTCCCACCCTCTCCCTATCCGGACCCTGACAGTGCCTCTTCCTGCCTTCCTATGCTCACACCCCCTCCTGTTCCTGCAGATGGGCCCTAACATTCCATCCTGTCCATCCTCTCCGTTGGATCAAACTCTCCATACTTCCCATACTTCCCTCCATTCCTGCCTCTTGCAGAAAGCCTCCCATGATCCCTCTGGACCCATTTTTTTCAACTCTTTGGCTTTTCCTTTGCCAGTTCTGTTTGTATTATTTTCTATTATTTTATATGTGAATGCTCCCTTCTTCTTTTTCTTTTTATTTATTATTATTATCATTATTTTATTTATTTATTTATTTTTGCTAAACTAAAAACTCGTAGCAAGGGAAGACCATGTATCATTCTTCTTTTGTAACCTACACATGTAGACATGGTGCATACTTTTTGACTAGATAGCTAGCTTACTGGTTCGTATGCTATCTGCTACATTTTTCTAAGAAGTTTTAGTAGTAAAAGTAGTTTAAGTATGTAAAAGTAAAAGTAGTGCTTTGGTTTTCTAGACTGTGTTTGGTATAAAATATTTGAAACATTGTGAGTTGTACCTTGATGGACATGCTAAAAGGACATTAATTTATGCATTTCCTCTTTCTTGGGCTCACCTGTTCTTAAGGTTAAACTGAAATATTTGGATAATTTTTAGACAGACATTATTCAAGTGAAAATGAAACTTCTGGGAAACAAAAGCTGTTCAGATGTTTGGAAGCAACAAGAGTGGCTGGTAGGCTGTGGGGGAAGCAGAGCACATGTCTGGACTGAGGAATCTCGGGTGACAGACGACAGTCTCACGTTGATACCTGGTGAGTCTTAATGGGATCCTGCTGCCAGTGTCCTTCTATTTGCCCCCGTGCTAATGGAGGCCATTCTGAGCATTTTGACTCATTCTGCATTTCAGAAGTGACTGCTGAGCGTTGATTTATGTGCTGGCCCTGACTGGGGAAATGCTTGGAGGAGCTTCTTTGCAGTGCTGAGAATGCATATGTTACTTACTCAAATCCTTTTAATTACAGATGTTGCAACCATAAAGAATTATCTCCTGTATTTTGTTCTACAGAAGGATAAGCCTCTGGTGAATTGCAGTTAATCAAACCGACAAGAGAAGAATGTATCCTAAAAGCTTAATTAAATATGGAATTGGATGAAAATCTGCCCTCTTATGCTTTTAGTTTACTTCCAAGGAAAAAAATGAGATGGCAGTATGCGACTGAAGGTGAGTGAATTGGAACCAAACTCACATGTGTCAAAGAGGACAAAGTTCTTTCACACCAGTTATATGATTTATTCCTGCCAGTAACCTTCACAGCAGGGCAGATATTGGGACAATTTTTATATTCATTCATTCATTTATTTTTTTAGAAAGTAAGATTTATTAAGAAAACAGAAAAGCTCCCACAGTAGGAGGAGACCTGAAACAGGTTACTCGGGACTATTTTTATTACATTTATTTTTCATGATAGGAGCACTATACTTGCATACCAGAAAATTTATAAAATGGAAAAAAGAAGGAGAAAATAAAGCATTAGTTCATTATTTCTGTGTTGTGCTTTTTAAAATCTCCTTTTCTTATTATATGGCTGTAATCTATTTGAATCTTGCTTTCTTCATTTAATATTGTATCATAAGCATTTGCCTGTGTTTTCCTATACTCTTCATAGTTGTAACTTTTGATGGACTTATCATATTGTGCTCTATATTTTATTCATTTTTAATATTCTTTATTCTAAACAATATTGAGAGGGACATTTGAGGACACATAAGTTTTGGTACTTAAGATTTCCCCCCAAAGACTAAATTCCCGAAAGCAGGGTTGTCGGAGCAAAAGTTGTGAACATGTCCAGTGACTTCTGATTTTTATTGTCAAGTTGTCCTTCAAAGAGGCTAGGCAGGCAGCATACATATTGGTTCACATGTACCAATTCTCCATACATCTGCCAGAAAGAGGAACTATGATTACTAATATGTAAAAAAATGATTGTTTATTAGTATTCTCATTTGAAATTTTTTCACTGTGAAGTTTATTATTTCTCATTTTTGTTTTCCGGTTGCGTTTGACACGATAGTTATTTTTATGCCCGTTTGACAAATGAGGAAACAGGTTCAGACACATAAAGTGGTTTGCCTAATGGAGGCACAACTAGAGATTGGCCTATGGAAATGTAGAGTGAGGGCTTCTAACTCTCAATCCAGGCTTTGTCCTGTGAGGAATGGTCCCAGTTCTCCTACCATCCTCCTGTGGGGAAGTCGTCTCATTTCTTTGAGCCTTACTTTCACCATATGCAAAATAAAGTGCTTGGACTTGGGCAGGGCACAGTGGCTCAAGCTTGTAATCCCAGCACTTTGGGAGGCCGACGCGAGAAGATTGCCTGAGTCCAGGTGTTCGAGACCAGCCTGGGCAACATGATGAGACCTCATCTCTCTGATTAAAAAAAAAAAAATAGCTGGGTGTGGTGGCACGCGCCTGTAATTCTAGCTACTTGGAAGGCTGAGGTGGAAGAATCACCTGAGCCCAGCAGGTCGAGGCTGCAGGGGCCGTGAGTGTGCCACTGTAGTCCAGCCTGGGCGACAGTGTGACTCTGTCTCAAAAAAAAAGTGCTTGGACTAGAATCAGTGATTTTCATTTTAAAATATAGTTAAATTGGGCTGGGTGCGGTGGCTCATACCTGTAATCCCAGCGCTTTGGAAGGCTGAGGCAGGAGGATTGTTTGAGTACAGGAGTCTGAGACCAGTCTAGGTCACATAGCAAGACCTCATCTCTACAACAAATTTAAGAATTAGCCAAGTATGGTGGCACATGCCTGTAGTCCCAGGTACTAGGGAGGCTAAGGCAGAAGGATTGCCTAAGCCCAGGAGATAGAGGCTGTGGTGAGCTGTGATCAAGCCACTGCACTCCAGCCTAGGCAAAAGAGTGAGACCCCAACTCAAAACAATAACAAAATAATAAAACCAAACAAGATTTTTTCCCCCAAATGAATCTTATGTTAAAACCCAGTATATGTCACTGCTAATGCAAAGTTACTCTAAGTTGACTGACAAGAGGACTGGAGGCCTGAAGTCTCTTTTGCTTTCAAAATCTCAATAAAACATTTTTTTTTTTTTGAGTTGGAGTCTCACTCTGTCGCCCAGACTGGAGTGCAGTGGCCGCTCCTGGCCACCGGAGCCTGGACCTGCTGGGCTCCGGTGATCCTTCCGCCTCAGCCTTCCAAGTAGCTGGAACTATAGGTGCGTGCTACCACGCCCGGCTAGTTTTTGATTTATTGTAGAGATGAGGTCTTGCCAAGCTGCCCAGGCAGGTCTCGAACCCACGGGCTCAGGCAATCCACTCACCCCAGCCTCCCAGCGCGGGATTACAGGCTGAGCCACCGAGCCCGGCTTCAATGAAACATTCTTAAAATGCTTAGACATCATCTAGTATAGGGATTTTCAGACAGTGCTCCCATCATCGTATCTGATTTTGATATACTGTCAACTATAATAATTCAGACCTTCCAGTATAAATTTTAAACTTACTTTCATGTCTCTAGCTTGTCCACAAGCAACGGTTATCTGAGAATCTCAATCTCTGATGATAAAGGGCTCATGATATGACATGATATGGTGTAAAGAAAACTGGAATTAAGGCCAGGACGCCAAGGTTTCTTTTTCCTATAACATACAGCCTTTCTGAGTTTAGTCTCTCTATCTAAAATGGAGATGATCATCTCTGATTCTACTACCTTACAGAGTTGTTGTGAGGATCACAGAATGTCAAGCTGTGTGTGTATTCTCCGTTTCTCTTTCCAAGCACATGGTAGGTTAACTTTCTTCCCTTCTATAAAGTTGGATGTGGCCATGCGGTTTGCTATCCAGTGTTGTGCCTGTGGAAATGATGTGTCATTTCTGTGTAGAAGTGTTAAAAGCTGGTATGTGATTCCCTTCCCCTATCCCAACAGCAGCAATTGTGGAAGCACATGTCAAAATTAGCTTCAGATAGCCGGGCTTGGTGGCTCATCCTGTAATCCCAGCGCTTTGGGAGGCTGAGATGAGTGGATTGCCTGAGCCTGCGGGTTCAAGACCCGCCTGGGCAACTTGGCGAGACCTCATCTCTACAATAAAATCAAAAATTAGCCGGGCGTGGTAGTGCACGCCTGTAGTTCCAGCTATGGAAGGCCCAGCAGGTCAAGGCTGCAGTGGCCGGGAGCAGCCACTGAACTCCAGTCTGGGTGACAGAGTGAGACTCCAACTAAAAAAAAAAAATTAGCTTCAGGTCAGCCTGGATTTAAAGTTGATCAGTATGAGCAGAGACCCTAGCATTACCAAAATGTCCTGTAACATAATCAAGAAATAAAGATTTACTATGTTGAACTCTGAGATATTAAGTTTGTTTGTTATTACAGCAAAACTTAGCCCATCCTAATTAGTCCAGTGTGTATGAGGATAATTGACATTAACATCCACATTAGTAACAAAACCTCTTCCTCATTTTTAGAGTTGTTGAAGCCCATGGAACCCTAGAAACTTAGAAAAAAAATTCCCTGAAGACCACATTTGAACCTTTAGCAATTACCTTAAGGTTTATAAAACCTTTTATCTTGCACATTTAAAGTCAAGGACATTAGTGAAACAAAACATTGGCCAGATATTCAACTCTTCTCTCCTTCCCCAGGTGCTGAATCTTCTGGAGCTTAAAGAATGACTGTTACTTTTTTTCTGCAGAGATTCAGGATGTATAAGCGAATCTCTTACTAATCTTCTTATTCTTCAAGCAAGTTCATAAAGTCAGTGAGTTAAGCATTACAGAGCAGGCACAGTTAGGAGAACAGTGTGTTCGGGAAAGAAGCTGGTTTATTTGAAAATATTTCACCTGTGCTTTATCTCAACATAGCTGCCATAATGCAAAACCAGTGCTTTGAGTAGTACTACTGATAAAAAATAAATTAATCCTGACGTTAAAAAGCTTCAAGGTGATGCTTTGCAAAAGTTACAGAGGTGAGTATGACCTGGTACAGCAGCCCTGCAGTGGAGCTTCTTCTTTAACCTCATAGCACCTTTTGGGCCAAAGATTCAGCGTTTGTAAAACTGGGGCTCTAACTGCTGACTTGTGCCTGAAGGGTGAAATGAGACAAGGCATATGAGACTACTTTAAAACTAAAAAGGGGTAATTTTGCAATGAGTGTTAGTAGCTGAAATTTCTATTGTTTGTTTAGAAGTTCTGTGACTCACTCTTTAAGTAGCAAGTGTCAGGAAGACCTTTCCAACTGTCTGTAATACATTTCAAACTTTCTTTAAAAATATTTAAGAGAAAGCATGAAAGGGAGTCTGATTGCAAATGAACTGAAAACTCCAGGAAATCCAATGCTGTTTTCATCCTCTTCCTCTCCTGTGCTTATTTACGGGCCACCTGTCTCTACTTGGTAACTTCTGCAAGCTCCAGTGTATAGAAAAAGAAGTGTTTCTATGGACTAATGTCACCACATTGAGTCATCCTTGCCTGGATTGGGTCATGTGTGTATATCTGGGCATGTGAGGAAAGGAGACTCTACCCATATTGGTGAGTTGCGGAGAGGTTATTTCCAAAAAGAAAACCAAAGTGCTGTAACCAGGCTGGTTGACCAAAACTAGTGGGTGTCCTCCACAGAAGGTGAGAGCATCCTTCACCTTAATTCTTGAGTTCTGAGCTCTGAAGAGACCAATAGCCAGCAGCCTAGCACTGGGGCCTGGCATGTAGCCCTGTTGACATTTTAGCCTCAGTCTCCTCTGTTAGTATCCAGGACTCAGGGGTTTTCCAGAAAGCCTTTGGGGAACTTCACTCAACAGCCATAGTCACATAGCTAAAACTATGAGATGTGGTAAGGAGAGCAGGAAAAGTGTCATCTTTGTTTTTGAAGTGTGAGAAAAGATATTTTTAAAGCTGTATTCTGTAGTTTGCTGAAGTGGAAGTTGAAATACCCAGGAAAACTTAGAGAACTATATTTGCTGTGGACCCCCTCTTAACTCACCGTATTCTATACCCCCCTCTTAGCTCACATTTGATATGTTATATAAATTCTTAGCTCATGTTTAATATGTTATATAGATTCCTACCTCACATTTACTGAATTTCTAACTCTACCTCAAATCCTATGAGACTGGGCACGTAATAGGTGCCTGGTAGTGACTGCAATTGTAAAGCTATAATTTAAACAGTGTTCGTATTTTACCCTGTTAAGCTTCAACTTTTGCAAGGAATGTGAATGCTGAGCAAGCAACAAGCCCCTCCCAAACTCCCAAACATTCCTTTACTTAGATTATAGTAGACCCAGCGGCTCCAGACCCAGCGGCGCCAGCCACCCTCCTGACAGGCAGGCTCTACGGTATCTCAAACCTGCTGCCTTCTTGCTTAAGCATTTTGCTCGGTTAGCAGTTACCTGTCCATCACAAGTAACAAAGCTGGAGCCCATGCAAATTGGACTCGAATCAACCAATCAAAATCTCTCGTAACTACATCACATAGTTTTTATCCAACCCTGTATGCACAAGTCTGTAAAGCCACCCCACGCCCTCAAAACTATGTATAAAAGGTGCGTGTTAATTTGAGTCAGGGCTCGCTCATCACTGAAGCCGCTGTCGGTTTCAAACGCGAGCCCAGGCTCGAGCTTGAATAAAAACCCTCGTGTACTTGCATCGGAGCTGGCTCTTTGGTGATCTCTCTAGAACTTTGAGCACAACAGAAATGATCTCAAGTAGAGTTCATATGGATCCAGGAACTGACTGTTATTCAGAAGAAATGAATGTCTTCCCATGAGACATCTACCACATCTCCCCTCCCATCTGGGGAGAATTGATTCAAGCAGGCTTTGCACCCTGGCACTGAGTGAGGTGTTGTGGGGGATGGTGTAGGTGGGGTAACAATGGGCCTTGCCCTGGGGGGTTATGATGTTATTAGAGGCAAAAATTAAACACAGGAAATAACTAGAGACCATCAGGAAGTCATTGGATGTAATTGGGTATGTGATTTGCTTGGAGTGCTCTGTGCTCAGGAAGGGAAAAAACAATGTTTCCCGGAGGTGCAAAGAAAGGATGCACTGGGGATGGGTAGAGATATAGTTAAAAAAATTGCACTTAACATGGATTGCGTGCTCATGGTGTGCCATGCAATTGCTAAACACTTTGCATCTTTTCATGCATTCCCTCAGTTTCTCTCCTCTGTAGCTGTAAGAAGTAGTGCTGATGAGACTGTTACAGATGGGGAGACTAGGTTCGGAGAGGTGAAGGCGACCCAGGTAGTAATGGCCAAGCCAAAACCCAGTGGCTTGAGCATCATCTACTGCTTCATCCTCAACTTCTCCTGTTACAACTTTGGTTTAAGGTTTTTGTCAAAAATGACTGTAATAGTTCTGGCTCTTGGCTGAGGATGTTCCAGGAAGAGAACTTCCAATGATTGGCTTAGCCATAGGCTTAGCCGTTTTAAATTAACACTTAGCGCTTGAATGTTCTATATATTAAGAATATTTTTACATTGAAAAAATTGAACACTTAAAGTTTTAAAATAAGTAAAATTATTCGAATTATAATTAATGTAATACAGAAAACTTTCCATGAAAACAGAATTTCTGTTTAAGTATATTGTAGGTTTTGTTTCTCCTTTAAATTTATAACTGTGAAGTTAAGGTGTTTTGGGGAATCAGTATGATATCTTCAACTACCCTGGAAAACCCAGTAAAGCAGCATCATCCCAAGCTAGCATATGCCAGATTACTGTATTTTTATGGCACATTCCGTTCTTGAAAATTCATGGCACACATTTGTGCTTAATATTTGCATTCTGAAATTTCTAGTAGTTGTAAACTGTTCAATTTATTTACAATATAATTTTCCACTTATTTGATCGCAGATGAAACTAAAACCTAAACTAAAAATCTTTTAACCAATACAGGGCTTATTATCATATGTCAAGAAAGCCAGATGTAGGGCAGTTGCAGAGTTAATTCAGTGGCTCCACTATGTCTTCACAGATGCAGCCTCTTTCATCTTCCTGTTGCGCTATTCATAGAGTATTGGCTTATTCCCCAGGTTTTTATTACCCCTCTCATGGATGAACAATGGCTGCTGCTGTTCCAGCCATCACAAATAGACAAAGCACTTTCCAGTTGTGAAGGAGAGATTTTTAAATGCACTTCTTTGAATCAGAGAAGAAAAATTTCCTAGAAGCAACCCTGCAGATGTCCTCTCACATCTTATTGGTTAGAGCTGTATCATATGCCCATTTCTCATTTGTCTAGAGGTGAACATGTGACCTAGTTCTTGCCAATCTCTAGAAGGGTGAATGAAATAGTTTTGGTTGACTAGTACCACTCAAACTTCACCCTCTGGGGCTGGAGAATCCCTTTACCCTCCCTAAACAGAGTTGTTGGTCAACATCTGAACAAATTCAGCGTTCCATGAAAGAAGGAATAAAGGTGAAATGGTTGTCAGGAGGCAACCTTCAGCATTTGCCACAACCTGTTCATTGTCTCCAGGACTAAGAATGAGTGCAACATAAGTTAGAAAACCCCAAATGTCCTCTCTATTCATAGCATCTTTAAGAACACTTTTCCCCACCTTTGGCTTAATTGTCTAGAGATTTGACTATGAACAGTAGGAGCCATTTGCCATTCATCATTTCCTCCTGTATCTTTACAACATTTTCACATGGAAATGTGGGAAAGCCTTACCACTCCACCACTGACAGAGCTCTGGGTGCCATCAGAGCCCCTATTGCTCTACAGATCCTGCCCTAGTTGGTGATAGAGCCAGATGGAGAGCACAGGTACCTGCAGCCCCTCATGCTGTGGAAAGGGGGGTCCTGGAGAAAAGCTCACACTGTAAACTCAACATGAGGAGAGAGAAATGCAATACATGCTCAGATTTTTACATTGTGGAAACAGCAATACCCCTTGACCTGCCTGCTTCACCAAGACCTCTTCTATCCACAGTTACCTGGAGACTGTTTTCAAATGCCCTCTTGACTGTGCATGTGGAGATGCAGGCTGCCCATCTCATCAGGGTCATGTTCATTTGTGAGCAGAGAGGGGCAGGCCATCCAGTTCTCCACAAAAGCCTGCATGAACATGGTCCCACATAGAAAAGTTTAGCCCGAACACCCTTTCTCTATTTCATCCTCAGGTTGCAGGCCATTTTAAAAATGTGTTCAAGAAATGCAACTCTATTTTCTTTTTACAGCTAAACTTAATTTCCTTTGGGAGTCCCATTCTCAGTGAGGGAAATTCTAATCACTGAGGACTTTTGCACTTTTAGGGGAATTGAATCCAGTTCTGAGGAGCTACTATAGTGTGTGTGGGGGGTGGTGGGGGAGTGGGGGGGGGCAGGTCCTCATTGTCATCACTGCCCACTTGGCCTCTTCTGAGCACATGTTTAGCTTGAGTTCCCCCTGGAATCAGACCTGAGGTAGAAGCTTATGTGCAGGTGGCTTATTTGGGAGCTGACTCTAGGAAATGAGTAACACAGGGAAAGATCAGAACATGGTGCTCAGTAAGAGTTGCTTGCACTGGGGGCAACTGGAGCTCAATCTCACTAGGATGTTCTAAGGAGCAAGTGAAGGCCTCTCAGAAGTATCCATGTGAGACTCAGCCATTTCCCGATGCTCTCTTTCCTATTGGCTGAGGCTTGTCTTGCAGGCAGGATAACTCGCTTGCACTTCCAGGCTGCCTCTGTGTTCGTGGGCTTCCCCTTGCCCTGCCCCTGCCAGCAGTGTTGGAGCAGCTGTGGTGCAGAAGATGGAAGTTCAGTGTATTCCTGAGCAAGATGCTCTCAGTCTGAAGTGGCTCAAAGCCACCGTGAACACAGAAGTGTGGCCAGGAGGATGTGAGGCAGGCACACAAGTGTCCTATCCAGGGCATAAGTCATGCATGCTCTGTCTGGTAGTATGCTTAGGACCCCTGTGCCAAGTCCCTGTCATCCAGACACACGGGGAAATAACTCCACCCAAGCTGGGCCAGAGGAGGCTCTGATTCTGAGCTTCCTTGAGTTATATCACCTCTGTGCTCACTGGAGCTCCATGAGATTGTCTGACATGGTCTGCCTAGACATCCTATGCAGGATTTTTTTTTTTTTTTGGCAGAGTTAGCTGGAGTTTTATTTTGGGGGTAAAAAACCCAAAAACAATCGAATTAGTTCTTAGCTGGGGGCACAAGCAAGAGTGGGGTACCCCAGGCAGTAAACTCCCCCCAGGAGTGGGCTGAGGACTAGGGCTGAGCCTCAGGAGGGGTTCCCGTCCCCTAGGCTACCCCCTGCAAAGCCATCTCCCCCACAGGCTCTGGGGCAGCCCCGGGAGGGGGCAGACTAGGAGGGGCTGCGGTGGCCATGGATTTTTTTTTCTCTAGTGACTTGAGGCCTTCCTGGCTCTCACCAGAGAGAGCAGCCCAGGTCTCCTTACTCTTAATCTCTGGAGTTTCTATTTGTCTCTCTGCTTGGCTCAGACAAGTAGATAGGAAGATGGTAACAGAGTACAGGCATTACTTTCTCAGATAATGTTAAAGTCCTGGCCATCCTGGCTTGCTTTCTTCAAAATCAAAGCATCTTGTTCTGAGACTAAAAGACTGCCCTTTCTGATGACTATTATTTTGTATTTTGAGCTCCTTGGGGCTTAAACTTTAAGATTAAAAATTAAGAACTGATGCCTGCTTTAGGCTGGCTTTCTTGCTAGGGGCAGATTCTGAGATAAAGGCTTAAGCACAAGTAGTTGGGGAGGTGATTCCAGGAAGTGCCAGCAGAGAAGCAGAGAAGGGGGACAGGGAAGAGAATGCGTCAGCAAAATGTGTGTCATCAAACCAGTAACCACTGTGGGAGGCTGGAGTTTAGTCCCACTGGGGAATTCTGAGAGCTGGTACAAAATACAAGTCTCAGAATTATTCCACCCTAGGTGTGAGGAATGGGTGAGTGTGATTGGGTGAGAGCTACACCAAAAGTTGTTATCTCCCTGGCACTTTTGGCCTTCTCTGGGTCTGGGGCAGATACAATTCTCTGGTAAAGGAATGCAGACATGGCAGCTGGACATTGCCCAAGGATGCATGGAAATGGTAAGGCCTGAAGGGACATGGATGTAGCACTGATAGTACCTCAGCAACTCATTGCTCTTTCTTGTTCTGCTCATCCTCAGGCAACTAACAGGAAATGGCCATGATTGGAAAGGAGGAAAGGAACGCAATGGACTACAATTCTGTGGAAAAAAATATGTCAGAGTAGTATCCCTGTAATTTAATCTTGCTTATTGGGAAGGCTAATGCTATTGTCCATGGCAGGAAAACTGTGTTCATTTTTCTGATTTTAGAGTCCAGAAAAATGTCTATGTATTCAAGTGCTCATGGTGTCTGTAGGGCCAGGGATTTGTCAGCCAGAAGGTGGGTTGGTGTGTTCTTAGTTACCCATCAACCCTGCAAGGTGGTTCAGTGCTGTAGTTAATAAGTAGATCCCAGGGTCAGTCAGGACTTAGTGCAGGCCCTGGTTCAGTAGTCAACTGGCTTTGTGAATTTGGGCCAGATATAACCCATCATAACATAACCCTTCAAAGCCCCCATTTCATCTTCTCTAGCATAAGAATGGTAAAGTACCTTTCTGACAGAGTAACTTGGAAGATCAAATGAGGATAATGATATTGCATTTGGATAATGCATTAACACAGTATCAGGCCCCTGGCATCAATGTTAGATTTGATAAGGCCCCTCATTTTCAGCTGGTATGTATTGGATGTCTATGGCCAATGTCACTTATGATTGTTGTTATAAAGAACATGCAACACCATACCTCCTCCCCGATGGTGGTTGGTATGTTCCTGACATGGGAGGTCCATCACTCTAGACATACTGGCATAGCCTCTTGGTCTTGCCTCTACTTGCCATTCTGCCACTTGACTCTGCACAGAGCAAGATTTCTATCCCTTTCTCCTGTAGTCATGCCTGGGTCAGGAGTGGCCCTGGAGAGGAAGACTGCCTGATCTCACATCCTAGGCAGCTTAGAGAGAGCTGACCCCAGCTTCAGGTGGCCTGACTGACTCCACTGGACCTTATCACAATTTCCACTGCTGAACTCACACACTGCTTGAGAGATCCTGAGACAGAAGCTGAATTTAATTTGACTTTGACAGATCAGAATGTGTAGAGATTCTTCCATGATGATTAGTAAAGAGCTGCTGTCCTGAGCTACCAAAGTAACACCCTTTCCTTGTCCAGGCCTCCCTGTTCTTCCCCAAGGACCTTGACAAGATCCCCTACAGGTAATGCTGAGCCAGCCGAGGCCCTTGCACCCTGCTCCAGCACCTTGGACAGCATCCATTCCTGTAGGTTAGTGGAGGCCCATGCCTGGTTACTTAGTATGTTGATCATTTCCCCTGAGTAGGTGCCCAGGAAGCAATTACTGAATTAAAGGTTCTATGACAAGTGGTTAACAAGGGTAGTTTTCTAATTAAAGAATATTTTCTTCTAATCTCCACTAGGAATGTCCTTTCCTTCTTTATCTCTGCAAGTCCAAATCTTACTTATTTTTGTGACCCAGATCAAACAATAGAATGTAAGAGCTGGAAGGAATGAACTTTAATCCAACTTCTCCACCCAAAAAATGAGGAGATTGAGTCCTAGAGCCAGGAAATGACTCTTCAGAGGTGCCAGGTTTCCATGAAGACTTTAGGACTTCTCACCAGCAGTGTGACCATAGGTCCCTGGCAATAGCCCCCTCCCTTCCTTGAATCTTTGAAGTTCCAGTTTATTAGGGGCTGTAGCGGCCAAAGGAAAACTTCCTCTTTGTCCTTTAAAGCTTGCAAAAAAGGGCAGATTAATTAGAGAAGAAGCATGCAAATTTATTAATGTGCACATGATAGAGAACTACCAAGTGATTATTTCACCCTTAAATGGGTTTCAGAAGCTTATGTATCATCTTGAGGTTACAGAAAAAATGGGGGCTTGGATCACAGCAAAGCAGATTACAGTCGCAATGCAGGTTATGGGAGAGGGAGAAAAGGAGGCCTGGCTAGCAAAGGTGGTCTTGTTATGTAGATGAAACCTCACAGGGGGCAGCCCTCAGAGAGAATAGATGACAAATATGTCTTTCAGACCTTTAAAGGTGTCAAACTCTCAGTTAGTCATTCCTAGATCAGGCAAGGGAAGGCCCCTGAGAAAAAGCTTGGCCTCATCAATGCAGATTCTCTGCAGATGTAAATCTCCCCCACAAAAGACAGCTTTGCAGGGCTACTTCTGTTTGCTAGCCCCCTGAAGAGCCACCTCAAAACATGTCAAAGAAATATATTCTTGGGTAAAATCTTTTGATTTTCTTAAGTGCTTATTATAGTGTGGCTATGTCTTGAAGAGTTTACATGAATTATAGCACCTCTAAGTTGTAGATTTTGCTTTTACCCCATTTTATAGATGAGGAAACAAAAACTTAGAGAGTTTAAATCATTTGCCAAATGCCCATAGTGAGTACTTGGTGAAACTCTTAACTGCTATGCTTCAAATTTTCTTTTTCAGTCATTTTCTTTCTTTTGCTATAGCACTTTAGGCCTTGAGGGCAGAGTATCATCTTAGTTTGCCTCCTTTCTTGGCACAGTAGGAGATAAACACTTAGTAGGTGCTTGGCAAACATTTATTGAGTGAAAGAATGAACCCATGAATGCATGCTAAAATAGTTGAACTGAGATATGAGGATGTGATGTATTCACAGTTCATATTTATTTGGTTGAGGAATAGGCAGATGTTATAATTTAAGATGTAAGCTAAAAAGCAATTCATGAGTGCTTATGGTGAAGCCAGAATGACTGTCACTAGATAAAAGGGTCCCCCAGCCCCGAGGCTATAAATACTATCTTTGCAGGTTTGCATGGTTTTCCCCCAAATCTTTCTTGAAAACCCTGTGTTATAGGAAGTGTAAATGAGTTTCCTCTTAGTTACTAGACACTTTGGAAGGAAGCTTTCACCCAGATTTGCCAGCAATTTGCTGCCAGAAAACTCCATCATCCTTATCTGCGTCAGAGGGCAAAATTTTCCATCTAATTATCCAGAGCAGAGGCTGAGGATCTAAGTAGAAGCTTCAGGGTTTCCACACAGTTGCTGTAAACTACCTGCCTGTCTTTTAAGATAGTGGTGTGACAATTTGAGGAGGCACTGCAGAGTTCCTTAGCAAAGTCACCTCCACTGTGACCTGCCAAAGCTATTTATATGTGAATGAGAATATAATTCAACATCAACAGTTGCTTAATTTTAGTTCTCCTAGAGAGAAAAGGCCCCCACAAAATGCCAGTTCTGATGACTTTGCCTGCCGGTTTTGATTTTATTCAAGTGGATGCCCAATGTTGGCAAGATACATTAATAAGCCCATATCTGCAAGATCAACCCACAGGCATTAAACATGAGCAAATTACTGAGAGGAAGGCCTTTGATTCTAGGAAATTGCATATTTGGTAGGCAAATGTTCATTCTTTTTCTGTTGCCAGAGATCCTCTATATTTTAATCCAAGTTATCTCAATTTACAAGGGAAAGATTCATTTAGTGATTTCATGTGTCGATAGCAGCTTTATGAGCATAGAGGGATTTTAAAGGAAGACACAGCATGCATACAACACCTGGGGTAATTCTGTGCTTTGGCGAAAGATTTGAGGATTTTTTAAAAAGTCAAATTAACCGATTGCAGGTATTCTCTAAATAAGAATGAGTAATATTGACTTTCTTTGCATTCAAAGTCACTTTATCTTGAGAAAAACAGAACTCAAATGTTGGCCTTGGAATTGCTAATGAAGACCGTGTCACTAGAACATTCAAAGTAAAACACTGGTCTTTTCTTCCCTCATTTGTCCATCCTCCCATCCATCCATCCATCCATCCGTCCATCCAGTAGCAGGTGTTGCAACTGAGGCTCCTGTAGTTTGGGCACTGTTCCCAACAATGAAGAACTCTACTCTCACGAAATGTCATTCTGGGATATGTGGATGTGGGAAAGGCATCTAATAAGCAAGCAAATAAATAAATAGTGTATTTTCAGTGGAAAAAGGACTACAAAGAAAAATCGAGCTTGTGTTTTACAGACAGTGACCTGTGGAGTGTGATGGCTACTTTAGATGGAATGAAGAGAAAATATTTTTTTTGAGGAAGCAACCTTTCAGCAGATATCCAAGTGAAAAGGATGAGCACCATCAAAAGTTCTTAGAAAAGAGCATTCTGAGTAGAGGACAAGGAAATGTGTCCGCCCTGAAATGAGACTGTAGGTAGCTTCTTGAAGAAAAGGCTAAAAGAATGACCTGAGAAAGTCCTGAGTTTAAGAAAAGTGACCAGAGTTGAAAATGTGGAGATGGTCTGTGCCCACCTGGACAAAGAGAGGAATCAGGGTGGCATGCATGATGTCTAAGCACTTTCACCAAAGCTTCGCTTCTTGGAAACTTTTCCTTTAAGTATTGGTTATTTTCCCTTTTGGTCACTTGATGGCACTGTTGAACTGTGTAATTTTGTTAGGTCCCTGTTCAGGTTTGTGTTGGAGACACTGGGAATAAAATTGTGCCTTCCTGAGACTGATACACCCTCATTTCTTGCCAAGTTTATCGGCAATTTACTATTGCTTAAATTCTTTTCTACTTTCACCCCAAATTTAGAAAAGGGTTGTTATGACTGCAGGGGCCAGCCAGGGTCTTTGTGGATTTTGGAACCCAAAAGCCCCTAAATTTTTTACCTCAGTAAAACTGCCAAGTGGCCCACCTCACCTGTAAGGCAGAGTAGAATGCTCACCTTGGTTTCTGGAGAGTGGGAAAGGCTGAAAAACTCTCTGGAAAAGCAGGCATAATAGTCACGTGATTCATAAGATACCCATCTTGCCCTCAAACCTTGGACACTGGCTGTGGTAGGCATGAGGGAAATTCCTTCCATTTCCTGGGTGGGCTACTTATCAAATCCGCTTCATATCCTGCGTTACATTGTGACACTATTGCCATGGAAAGACTTGAATTCTGCAAGGAGGACTGGTGATTGACAGTGATATACATGACTACTAGTGCAAACCGGTAAGCCAATGTGAGTCTCATTTTCAAATTTGGCTCTTCCTCTGGAGATCAGCTTGTCTCCTATCACACAGACTACACCTCACAGTAACCATCAGCATTTTCTCCAGTTTGAGTGTGACTCTTGGGTTCGCATAGCTTGAAAACCATCATTCTGGGCACCCTGATCTTTGGGACCAGGCAGTTTACAACTCTGCCTCAACCTGCACCTCCCACTTGTGCAGGACCTCAAGGTGAGCCAGTGGTGAGAGCATAGGGCCTTCCTACATTTTCTGGGCATGTGTAAAGCCCTGCTGGGCAGATTCTCAGGATTTTCCAGATTTCTAGGAATGTAGCAGAGCTTTTCAAACCCCCTATGGACATCTCATGCCTCAGCTTTTCTTTTACGCTTTTGATTAGTCTATTGTTTTCCCTGACTGTTATCCATCACCTCAGGCAGCTGTACCACTGACATACTTGCTAGTAAATGTTTTAGACAAATGCTTTTTCCTCCCTCAAGGCTTTTAGCATTGGGCCACTAATAAAGACAAGCTTTTCCAGTTGAGTCTTTGAGGAAAGCACCAGACAGGTCAAATAATGACAATTTGTTGAGAATTAAATGTATTCTTTCTTCAATACAGGGAATGCAGACTGCTATTTTCAAGGCTACTGCTGAGCTGGAGAGGGAGGATAAGACTAGGGAAAGTTAAAATGCTACAGAACTCTCTGTTCTTACTGAGATTCAGCTGCTTTTCTTACATAAACACTCCCTGGGTTGCTGCAAGCCTTTGGTTAATTTCCAGAGATCTAAAAAAGTTGTTTCTGACAATTTTTGCCAGTTTTTCCATTGCTTTTATAGAGGA
Source organism: Tarsius wallacei (assembly GCA_963574415.1). Taxonomy (NCBI): domain Eukaryota; kingdom Metazoa; phylum Chordata; class Mammalia; order Primates; family Tarsiidae; genus Tarsius; species Tarsius wallacei. The sequence continues at coordinate 25,624 of CAUYQG010003740.1, forward strand.
GTGAGTGAATTTTCAGTGATCTGTACTCTGCTATCTTTGCTGATGTCTTCCTGCTCTTTTCCTTTTAATGTTGCTATGAACATGTCTAGCCTTTTTGGGGCCATGTCATGTAGTTTAGGTCAATGAGACTGATGCAACACTGACTTTAGCTACATGATACAGCCACCTATTTCTTGTTATCCCTTAAAGATTCAGAGAAATCTCCTAAACAAAATAGATTTTTGCCTCACAATCAATTAATTAGAGAGAAATATAAACTTAAATTAAACTCCAAGTGGGAGAATCCTCCAAGGTTAAAATCATCATAGTCATCAATTAAGGACAGACGTGTCACCCCAGTCCAATTTTGTCATCAGTCCATTCACTCAGTAAATCTCCGTTGAGCAGCTGGTATCAATTAAATTGAGTGGTGTGGAGGAGCCAGAGCGTCTGGAAGAGGTGAGGGAAGTAACAAGGTAGACTGGGCTGCCAGGGAGCTCAGGGGACTCCAAGCGTCCCTTATCAAGCCTGAGCAAAGATGTTTGGGTCTATATTCTGGACTCTTGTTCTTCCTTCTTCCTGGAAATTTCTTACTTCATGTGCCTGGATCCCTTTTCTTCACTGAAGTCTCAATGCAGAGAGACTTCCCTGAGTACCTAATCCCAAATAGTCTCTCTTTCCCAATTACTTCTCCTCCCACTGGCTTTTCGTTATCTTCCTAGATCTTGTGGTTACCTAAAAATGCTTTTTTTTACTTGCTTCTTTACTGTAGGCCCTTTGCTCATGCCTTGCACTTTAATACAAGCGTCTCAAGGCCAGGCATCTCATTGGTCTTATGTACTCCGTTACCTCCAGGGCTCAGATCAGTCATGGTTGGTTCTCAATAAACATTTGCTGAGGGAATGAATGAACTAGTAGAAGAATCATGTTGGAGATTAATTCCTCATTGCCTGGCTCTCTGTCCAAAAAATTTACCTCACCCCCATGCCCTGCCCGACTATCTCCTCCTCCCATCTGCACCCACTGACTCTGCCTATTCCGTGATTCTGAGCATAGCTTGGCTGACCGGGGGAGCAAAGCGATTTGTCAGTCTCAGAAGCCAATACTACAGAGGAGGACACTGCTTGCAGAGGAACTGAGCAAATGAAGGTAGGGCTCACTCTCTTATCTCTGGCTAGAGCAAGCCCTCAGAGGCACTTCCTTTTAGTGCCTAAGTGGCCACTGTCATCTATCCCGGGGTGAAGAGAGGGCCTAATGAGCCAAGAGCAGAAAGTTTCTCAGCTCTCCATCCCTAGGGGATCTGGATGTGGGCAAAGAGTGCAGACAGAAAAGTCACCCACCCGTGTTTCTTATTCTTTATTTATTTGGAATTCTCAGAGGGTACATGTATAGGTTTGTTACATGGGCTTATGTTGTGATGGTGAGGTTTGGGTTTTTATTGAAGCTGTCACCTGGATAGGGAACATGAAACCCAATAGACAGATTTACAACTCTTGTCTTTCTTATTCCCACAGACCTTTAGTAGTTCCTAGTGTCTGTTGTCATTTTCACGTCTGTGTGTAACCAGTGTTTAACTCTCATTGATAAAAACATGCGGTATGTGGTTTTCCGTTTCTGGGTTCATTCATTTAGGATAATGGCCTGTAGTTACATCCATGTTGCTGCAAAAGACATGCTTTTGTTCTTTTAAATGACTGCATAGTGTTCCATGGTGTTATGTACTTCATTTTCTTTTTTCCTTTTTACACTGCCAACAGATTTTACTAACAGGTGGGGTTTAAATCCAAATGTGAATGTTTAAAACAATATCTGGCCGGGCTCGGTGGTTCAGCCTGTAATCCCACGCCTTGGGAGGCTGAGGTGAATGGATTGCCTGAGCCCGCGGGTTCGAGACCCTCCTGGGCAACTTGGTGAGACCTTATCTCTACAATAAAAAAAAAACAATTAACCAGGTGTGGTAGTGCGTGCCTGTAGTTCCAGCTACTTGGAAGGCTGAGGTGGAAGGATCGCCGGAGCCTCAGCAGGTCGAGGCTGTGGTGGCCAGGAGCGGCCACTGCACTCCAGTCTGCGTGACAGAGTGAGACTCCAACTCAAAAAGAAAAAGAAAAAAAAAAAAAACCAATATCTGTAATAGGTAACATAGAAAAATATTTTCATGAATTGGGGTAGGCAAATATTTCTTAGGATACAAAATACATGAGTCATCAAGACAAAAAATGATAAATAGAATCTTATTCAATTAAGAACTTCTCTTTATTAAAATACTCCTTCAAAAGAGTAAAAAGACAAGAATGGAATGGAGATAAACATTTGTCCCCAAATTTTTGTTTGACAAAAGCCTGACATATAAGATATGCAACTATTTTCAAAATTCTTTTTAAATTTTAAAGATGTGGGGTGCAATTCAGATTTAGGTATACAGGTGGTCATTGTACAGGTAAAGTTTGGGTCTCTTTTTTGGTTCCCATTTCACCTGGTTTGAGATCAGATACCCTTATTGATGTAATGTGCCTCTCCCATCCCTCCTCTGGCAGTGTCCTGCTAATGCCAATCCCTATCTTATTGTATTATGGTAAATGTTCAGTGTCTGCTTATGATTGAGAACATGTGGTACTTTGTTCTTTGTTTCTGTGATAGATCACAGAGTATGATAGACTCTAAATCCATCCAAGTTACAGCAAAGTTCATAATGTTCTTCTTTATGGCTGCATAATATTCCATTGTGTAGATGTACCACTTTTTTTATCCAGTCCAGTTTTGATAGGCAGCATTGTTAGTTCCATATTTTTGCTATTGTGAATAGTGCTGCAATAAACAAGCATGCGCAGGTATCTTTTTAATAGAGAGATTTAAGTTCCTCTGGGTATATTCCCAGAAGGGGGATTGCTGGGTCGTATGGAAGGTCAGTTTCTAGTTCTTTTAGGAATTGCCACACTGTTTTCCATAGAGGCTGAACTAGTTTACATTCCCACCAACTGTGTAGACGTGATCTCTTTTCTCCACATCCTCACCAACATCTGTTGTCTTTTGTTTTATTAATGATGACCATTCTTACTGGAGTTAGGTGATATCTCAATGGGGTTTTGAATTGCATTTCTCTGGTGAGTAGTGAGCCTGAACACTTTTTCATGTGTATGTTGGCTGCTCATATGTCTTCTTTCGAGAAGTGTCTATTCATGTCTTTTGCCCAGTTTTTAATGGGGCAGGTTTTTTTTTTTCCTTTTGGCACATTTGAGTTCCTTATAGATTCTAGATGTTAGACCTTTGTCAAATATGCAGTTGGGAAGTATTTTTCCCCATTCTGTGGGCTGTTTCCCCACTTTCTTGATGGTTCCTTTGCTTTTCAGTTTGATGAGGTCCCACTTGCCAATCTTATCTCTTATGGCAGGGCTTTTGGGGTTTTGATCAGGAATTGGTTGCCTATTCCGATTTCCATTAGGGTGTTTCCTGCATTTTCTAAGATTCTTAACATTTGAGGTTTTAAGTATAGGTCTTGGATCCATTTGGAATTGATTTTTGTGTATGGGGATAGATAGGGATCCAGTTTCATTCTTCTGCACATAGTCAGCCGGATTTCCCAGCACCATTTACTGGATAGGTTCTCCTCTCCCCGGTGGTTTCATTGGAGGCTTTGTCGAAGATGAGTTGGTTGAGAAATTGAGGTTTTGCTTCCAGAATCTCGATCCTGTTCCATAGGTCTATATGCCTGTTCTTGTACCAATACCAGGTTGTTTTGATTATCGTAGCCTTATAATAAAGTTTAAACTCTGGAAGTGTGATATTTCCCGCTTTGTTTCTTTTGCTAAGGATTGTTTTGGCTATTCGGGGTCATTTATGTTTCCATATAAATTTCTGTATTGCTGTTTCCAGGTCTGAGAAGAATGATGTTGGCAATTTGGTGGGTGTAGCATTGAATCTGTAGATTGCCTTTTGTTGAATGGACATCTTAACAATGTTGATTCTTCCAATCCATGAACATGGAATATTTTTTCATTTGTTTGTGTCATCTTTGACTTCTTTGAACAATGTTTTATAGTTTTCATTGTAAATGTCTTTTACTTCTCTGGTTAGGAAGATGCCGAGGTATTTCATATCTTTTGGTGTGGCTATTGTGAATGGGATTTTGCTTTTTATTTGGTTCTCTGCCTCTTTGTTGTTGGTATATAAGAATGTGACTATCTTTTGTATGTTGATTTTGTACCCAGAGACTTTGCCAAAGTCCTTTATCAGTGCAAGCAGGTTTCTGACAGATTCTCTTGGATTTTTGAGATCCTTTATAGGATCATGTCATCAATAAAGAGAGATAACTTGACTTCTTCTGTTCCTATCTGGATACCCCTGATTTCCTTTTCTTGTCTGATTGCTCTAGCTAGGACTTCCAGCACTATGTTGAACAGGAGGGGTGAGAGTGGGCATTCTTGTCTTGTTCCGATTTTCATGAGAAATGCTTCCAATTTCTGTCCATTTAGCAATATGTTGGCTGTGGGTTTATCGTGGATGGCTCCTACTATTTTGAGGTATCTTTCTGGTATGCCTCAGTATTCAAGGGTTTTTATCAAGAAGGGATGCTGGATTTTATCAAAAGCTTCTTCTGGATTTAGTGATATAATCATGTGGTTCTTATTTTTACATCTGTTGATTTATTAAATTATACTTATGGTCTTGTGGATGTTGAACCAGCCCTGCATTTTTTTATGGCTGCATAATTTTCCATGGTGTCTATGTACCACATTTTCTTTATCCAATCCACTGGTGATGTGTATATAGATAGGTTCCATGATTTTGCTGTTGTAAATAATGCTGTGATGAATTTACGAGTGCAGGTATCTTTTTGGTAGAATATTTTGGTTTCTTTGGGTATATAGCCAGTAGCGGATTTGCTGGACTGAATGGTAATTCTATTTTTAGCTCTTTGAACAATCTGCAAACTGCTTTCCACAAGGGCTGAACTTATTTGCATTCTCACCAACAGTGTATGAGTGTTCCCTTTTCTCTGCCACCTCACCAACATCTGTTGTTTAACATTTTACTACAAGCCATTCTGAGATGGTATTGTTGTGGGCACACCAGGGCTGCACTGCCAGCCTGAGGCCCACATGGCAACCATGGACTTTGTGGTGCTCTGAGACCCACGTAGAGACCTAGGATGTTATGGGCCCTGGAACTCCAGGGTGACTGACAGCCATGGAGCTCTGAGGAGTGTTACAGTCATTAGCTCCCCTATTTCCAGTTCTTGCTTAGAGAACTCCAGTGGAGGACACAGTGACACCCAAGAATTCAGGGATGCCGACAGCCATGAAGGAGGGTTACAGCTCTCAGTTTTTGCTTGGAGAATTCTCTTCTCAGTCAGAAAAGGTTAAAGCTCTCTCCTCTCATGAATCCCAGGTTCTTGTCTCATGACTGAGAGTATTAAGGACCAACAATACCAAAAAGTGAGTTGAAGTTTATCCAGGAAAGCAAAATGTTGCTGCTATCATAGAGAAAGGTAGCTTGAGAAGGTGCCCAAGTAGGTTGCCCCAAGTGGATTGCCAGGGCCCAAAAGGCTACTGAGGCTAGGGGTTTATGTAGTACTGAGGCACATGATGATTGGTTGGTAGCAGGGACTGAAAATACACTAACCTCATTGGTCAGTAGTGAGGACTAAAAAGTGGCATGATAATGTAAAGGACCGGTGGGGAGAGAAGTGAAAAAGGACCAGTTAGGAAAAGGTGCTCAAAAAACAGAGAAAACAAGTGAAAAGGGAATGGTTGTGGCTTTTGTCCAGAGCCTGGAGCTTGCAATTGTTTCTCCAGGGAAGACCCACCCTGTCTGCCTAACTGGCTTCTTGTTACTCTTCTCTCAGTAGCTTATTGTAGGTTTTTTTGGGGGGGGTTTTTTGTTTGTTTTTTGTTTTTTGAGTTGGAGTCTCACTCTGTCGCCCAGACTGGAGTGCAGTGGCACACTCCTGGCCACCGAAGCCTTGACTGCTGGGCTCCGGCGATCCTTCCGCCTCAACCTTCCAAGTAGCTGGACCTACAGGTGCACGCTACCACGCCCAGCCAATTTTTGATTTATTGTAGAGATGAGGTCTTGCCAAGTTGCCCAGGTGAGTCTCGAACCCGCAGGCTCAGGCAATCCACTTGCCATGGCCTCCCAAAGTGCTGGGATTACAGACTGAGCCACAGAGCCCGGCACTTATTGTGGTTTTGATTTACATTTCTCTGATTTAGTGATGTTGAACTTCTCTTCATATGTTTGTTGGCCACTTGTATGTCTTTAGAGAACATGTCTGTTCGTGCCCTTTGTCCACTTTTCAGGAGGGTTATCTTTTTCCTGCAGACTTGTCTAGGCACCTTATAGATTCTGGATATTAGACTTTTGTTGGATGTATAGTTTGCAAATATTTTCTCCAATTCTGTAGGTTGTCTATTTACTGTGTTAATCATTTGTTTAACTGTCAAGAAGCTCTTTAGTCTAATTAGGTCCCACTTATCTATTTTTGTTTTTTCTGCATTTGCTTTTGCAGACTTAGTCATTCATTTTTTACCCAAAGTCCAGAAGAGTGTTTTCTGGGTTTTATTCTAGGAATTTTAGTGTAAGATCTTGCATTTAAGTTTTAATCTAGAGTTAATTTTGTTATAGAGTGAAAGGTAGTAGACCTAGCTTCATTCTTCTGCATACCACTAGCCAGTTTTCCCAGCACCATTGTTTGAATGGAGTCCTTTTTCCCATTGTTTATTTTTGCCAACTTTGTTGAAGATGTTAGTTGTAGGTGAGTGACTTTATTTCTGAGTTCTCCATTATGTTCCATTGGTCTGTGTGTCTATTTTTATATCAGTATCATGCTGTTTCGGTTACTGTAGCCTTGTAGTAAAGTTTGAAGTTTGATAATGTGATGCCTCCAGTTTTTTTTCCTTTTTTTGCTTAGGATTGCTTTAGCTAATCAGGCTCTTTTTTGATTCCAAATACATTTTAGCATTGTTTTTTCTAGTTCTGTGAAAAATGATGCTGGTAATTTGATAAGGATTGCATTGAATCTGTAGGTTACTCTGGGAAGTATGGACATTTTAATGATATTGATTCTTCTAATTCATGATCAGGGAATATTTTTTCATTTGTCTGTTTCATTGTTGATTTTTTTTTCAACATGTTTTGTAGTTCTCATCATAGAGATCTTTCACTTCCTTGGTTAGATGTATTCTAATATTCTAAGATATTCGTGTGTGAGTGTGTGATGTGTGTGTGTGTTTGTGTTATAAATAGTATCCTGTTGATTTGATTCTCAGCTTGAATGTGGTTGGTGTATACAAATGTCACTGATTTTCGAATGTTGACTTTGTATTCTGAAACTACTGAAGTCACTTATCAGATCTCTTTTGGTGGAATAGTTAGGGTTTTCTAGATTTAAAACTATATCAGCTGAAAAGAGATAGTTTGACCTCCTCTTTTCCTGTTTGTATGCCCTTTATTTCTTTCTCTTGAATTATTGTTCTGGCTAGGACTTCCAGTACTGTGTTAAATAGTAGTGAGAGTGGACACCCTTGTCTTATTCCAGTTCTTAGCAGGAATGCCTCCAATTTCTAGTCATTAAGTAAGATGTTAGCTGTGAGTTTGTCCTAAATGTTTCTTATTTTGAGGTATGTTCCTTTGATGCCTAGGTAGTTGAGAGTTTTTATCATAAAGGAATGTTAGATTTTATCAAATTTTTCTTCTGAATCTATTGAGATGATCATATTGTCTTTGTTTTTAATTCTCTTTACATTGTGAATCCCATTTCCTGATTTATGTATGCTGAACCAACCTTGCATCCCTGGGATGAAGCTCACTTTATCAGGAGAATGATATTTTTTGATGTGCTGCTGGATGCAGTTTGCTAGTCTTTTGCATCTGTGTTCATCATAGTATTAGCTGGTATTTTTCTTTCCTTGTTTTTTTTTTTCTTTGTCAGATTTTGGTATCTTATGTGCATAGAGATGTTTATAGAAGTCTCTGAGAATCTTTTGTATTTCTATGGAATGGGTTATAATGTTTTCTTTGTCATTTCTGATTGTGCTTATTTTAATCTTCTCTTTCTCTCTCTCTCTTTCTTTGTTAATCTGGCCAGCAGTCTATTGCTCTTGTTTATTCTTTCAAAGAACCAGCTTTTTGTTTTGTCAAGTTTTATAGTTTTATTTGGTCTCAGTTTCATTTAGTTCTATTTTTTTTATTTTGGTATTTCTTTTCTTCTGCTAGCTTTGGGGTTTAGTTTTTCTAGTTCTCTTAGTTGAGATGTTAGGTTGTTTGAGATCTTTCTAACTTCTTGATGTGGGCATTCAGTGCTATAAACTTTCCTCTTAACACTGATTTTGTGGCATCCCAGAAATTTTGGCATGTTGTATCCTTATTTTAATTTTTTTCCAAGAATTTAAAAATATTTCTGTTTTGCTTTTGTTGTTAACTCAAAAGTCATTTAGGAGCAAGTTTTTTAGTTTCCATGTATTTGTGTGGTTCTGAAGTTTCCTCTTGGTTTTGATTTCTATTTTTATTCTTCTGGTGTTCAAGATGTTTGGTTTATTTAAGTGTTTTGGATTTTATTGATACTTGCTTTATGACTGAGATTGTGGTCAATCTTAGAATATGTTCCCTGTGCAGATTAGAAGAATGTATATCGTGTGGTTTTTGGGTGAAATATTCCATAGATGTCTGTTAGGTTCATTTGGTCAGTTGTCAAATTTAGGCCCAGAGTTTATTGGTTTTCTGCCTTGATGATATGTCCAATGTTGTCAGTGGGGTTTTGAAATCCCTCGTTATTATTGTGTGACTGTCTAAGTCTTCTCTTAGAATGAGTAGTAATTGTTTTATACAACTTGGTGCTTCAATGTTGGAGTATATATTTAGGACAGTTCAGACTTTTTGTTGAATTATCCTTTTATAATTATGTAATGTCCTTCATTGTCCTTTTTTTTTTTTTTTTTACTGTCATTGGTTTAAAGTCTGCTTTATCTGATACAAGGATAGCAACCCTTACACTTTTTTGCTTTTCATTTTTATTATAGATCTTTCTTCATCCTTTTACCATGAGCTAATGGGTGTTGTTAGAAGTGAGACAGGTCAGCCGGGCTCGGTGGCTCAGCCTGTAATCCCATGCCTTGGGAGGCTGAGGTGAGTGGATTGCCTGAACCCACGGGTTCGAGATCTGCCTGGGCAACTTGGCGAGACCTCATCTCTACAGTAAATAAAAAAATTAGCCGGGCGTGGTAGTGCGCGCCTGTAGTTCCAGCTACTTGGAAGGCTGAGGTGGAAGGATCGCCGGAGCCCAGCAGGTCGAGGCTGCGGTGGCCAGGAGCGGCCACTGCATTCCAGTCTGGGTGACAGAGTGAGACTCCAACTCAAAAAAAAAAAAAAAGAAGTGAGACAGGTCTCCTAGAGACAGAAGAAGGATGGGTCTAGTTTTTTGTTTTTTTTTTTACTTCCAACTTGCGATTTCTGACTGCCATAGGCATTCATGGTTCATATTGATTTGTGGGGTTTTTTTTGTCATCGTGTTGGTAGCTAGCTACTTTGTAGCCAAAACTGTGCCATTCTTTTAAAGGTTCTGTGGTCTATGTGCTCATGTGTGGTTTTGTGGTAGGAAATACCATTCTTTCAGTTCTATGTTGGTAACTCCTTTAAGTATCTCCTGTAGCACTGGTTTGATGGTGACAAAATCCCTTTGCAATTGGTTTTCTGAGAAATGCTTTATTTCTTCTTCATTTGTGAAGCCTACTTTGCAGGATAAGAAATTCTTGGTTGGCATTTCTTCTCTTTTAGAATGCCAAAATGGAACCCTACTCTCTTCTGGCTCATAAGAGTCTTACTGAGAGTTTTACTGTTAGTCTAATAAGTCTCCTTTTAGAGTGATGTGACACTTCTTTCTAGTTGTCTTTAGTAATTTTTTTTTCATGTGAAACAGATGACTATGTGCCTTGGGAATGGTCATCTTATTCAGTATCTTGGAGGAGTTCTCTGAAGTTTTTGTATCTACATGTTGACCTGTCTAGCAATATTGAGGAAGTTTTCCTGAATCTTCCAACATATTTTGTTTTATTATTCTCTTTCAGGAATGCCAACAAGATGTAGGTTTGATCTCTTTATATAATCCCATATTTCTTGAAGGTTTTATTCATTATTTTTGTTATTTTTTCTTTATTGTAGTCTGACTGGGTTGATTCAAAGGATCAATCTTCAAGTTCTTAAAATATATCTTCTACTTGCTTCTACTTGGTCTAGTCTGTTATTAAGGCTTGTGGCAGTATTTTGAAATGTCTGAAGTGAATTCTTCAATTCTAGAAGTTCAGTTTGGTTCTTTTTTAGAATGATCATGTCAATTTTCTATTCTTGGATCATTTTCATGGCTCCTTTGTTTGGGTTTTCCACTTTCTCTTGGTTCTCATTGAGTTTCTTTGCCATTTATATTCTGTATCTATCGTTTTGGACAACTTATTATTGTTAGGGCCCATTACTTAGGAGTTGGTGTGATTGTTTGGAGGCAACAGTGTTTACTCTGGCTTTTTGTATTGCCAGAGTTCTTGTGCTGGTTACTTCCCATCTGAGGGAGATAACACTTCTTTTTTTTCCCTTGGGCTTGCTACTGTTGAAATAAGACTTTGTTTTTCTTTTTTCCCTTGTGAATATTGCTGTGGTGTGTGTTGAGTGTGGTCAAGGAAGCCACTGCTTCCTTGGCTGCAAATAGAAACATGTGGTTATTGTCTCTGATGATGCTTGTAGTAGTCTGTTTTTGTTAGGTGGTATAGTATAAGCTGCAGACCAGACCAGTAGATGATGCTTAATAGTAAGAGCTGGTAATGGCAATGGCAGCTGAAAGGCTTTTCTAGTGACCTCTAGCAGCTAAGTTTTCAGAGAGGGTGCTGAGCCTTTGCTGCAGTGTTCAGGCAGGTGCAGAGTCACCATGTTAGGAGTCTGAAGTTGGGCCCCCTGCTTGATGGGATGGTGGCAGCAGAGCTCAGTTGTATAAGAATCAGTGGTCTCTTCCCCACACTGGGGTGCCTCATGCAGCTCCAGGTGAGGGTCAGTTGTGCAAGGTGTCTGACTTCTCTGCTTTCCATGGGTTCCATCATTTCTCTGGTGAATCTCTATATGTGCTCTTAGACAATTTACTTGAAGTGTTAATGTTTACTCACTATTTTGGTTCCTTTATGAGAGGGAGGCACATACTAACTGTGTTTAGTCAGTCATCTTGTACTGGAACCCCCATTTTTCTATTTTCAAAAATTCAATGTAGTGTTATATTATTATTTTGCTTAAGATCAAATAAACTATAGGTCAGGCCTAGTGGCTTATGCCTGTAATCCCAGCACTTTTTGAGATGGGAGGATGACTTGAGGCCAGGAGTTCAAGACCAGCTTGAGCAACATAGTGAGATACCGTCTTTACCAAAAAACTCCCCAAACAAAAAACAAAAGCACAGAAGATTAAACATAAGAAGATGGCCAATGGGAGACAACTAGAGTGTGTTTCTCTTAACGGAATAAACAATTTGCTCTGCACTCAGAGGGTAACAGGACCAGCAGCACATTCCACAACTCATCAAAGAAGTGATAATAACCACATAGTGCAGAGAAGAGAAAAATCAATCGATCTGGGTTAACAATATCCAGACTCTTGCCTGGATCACCACAGACCACTGGTGGCCTCTGGACATAATGAGGGAAAGTGAGTGAGAGGAATCCAGGAGTTCTGTGCGCCTGCTGTGGACCTGGAGAGCCCATGAGCCTGTGGGACTCAAGTCCCTCACGGGAAATAGCCTTATTCACAGCCATGCTCTGCCAAAACCCATAAGCAGTGGTACAGGGGGAAAAAAAAGCCTGAGAAGCTCCAGTCACCATATCCCAGGGATTCAACACTTGCAGGCAGCTTTCTGGTGGCTGCTTAAGAATACCTGAGGCCCTGAGACTGCCTGCACTTTGACATTTGGAAGGCAAACTGCCTGAGGTTAAGGCAGAATTAGCTGGGTGAAACTGGCTGCCATAGCAACCTCTCACCTTCCATGTAAACTCTTCTGTGTTCACCTTGCACAACAGAATTACTCAATAATGTGAGACTCCCTCTTAATCCCCACTGGGATAGCCAAGAGTGTACACTTGTGGGGTTGAGTACCTTTCCCTCTAGCACTCTCCACAAAGGCTCAAAATAGACAGAGAAATTGGATAATCCCCAGAGCCCTGCCCTCCACCTGGGTTGGCCAGGCACGTCCTTGGAACACCACTTGTCAAGGAGACACCCCATTGGCAGCACCTCAACTGGCTCTATACCATAAGTGCCATCTCCTGGTCAGAGGTCAGCAGCACATCCCACCATATAACACCTTAGAGGTGGGGAAGGCCTGATTCCATACCCCAGATGACACCACTTTTCTTTTCTTTTTTTTTTTTTGAGTTGGAGTCTCACTCTGTCACCCAGATTGGAGTGCAGTGGCCACTCCCGGCCACCGCAGCCTCGACTTGCTGGGCTCCGACGATCCTTCTGCCTCAGCCTTCCATTAGCTGGAACTACAGGCGCACGCAACCACACCCAGCTAATTTTTGAATTACTGTAGAGATGAGGTCTCACCAAGTTGCCCAGGCGGGTCTTGAACCCGCGGGCTCAGGCATTCCACTCACCTCAGCCTCCCAAGGCACGGGATTACAGGCTGAGCCACCGAGCCCGGCTGGGAGTCATTATTAATGCCATTGTACAGATCAGGGAAAGGAGACTGAAGAAACATAAGTAACTTGACTCAGGGTGACATCATCAGTAAGTAGCAAACTGGCAATAGATGCCAAGACTGCCTGTCATCACAGTCCCATTATGTTCACTACTTTCTATGACATGCCGACTGTACCTGCAAAAATGGAGAGCTTAGAAACGATTATCTCAACCCTTGAACATGCTGAGATTTTAAAGAATAAGCAGATAATGTTTTGTTTTTTGTTTTGGTTTGGTTTTTGTTTTCCTTTCTGTCCTTAGATTCTGGGGAAACAACTGAGCAAAATAATACTGGAGACAAAGAGATAGAGATCAAAATGTCAGTTGTGTAACTGATAGAAGCTGGAGAACAGGACTTAGATATGTGGTCAAATGAGGTTGCCTAATTTGTTCTCCTCATTTTGAATTTGAGACCTATCCACTCACGACTTGACATGCCAGGAAATCTCAGGTCACTTACACAAGGACAGACCCAATGCCACATGGCAGCAGAGAGAGGAACAGACCAAAATGGAGAGGAAACAAGAAGTTACTAAACCAATAACTCTCAGCTCTTTTTCTGCCGACTAACAAATCACATAATCCAGATAAACTAGATTTTTTCCCAAGGAAAAAGAAACTGGAAGAAGTGTATGCCACTGAAATCCCTACACATGGATATATGAAGGGTGTGGAAAAATTTTCCCCTAAAAGAGTTGTGTTTTTAATATCCGCTATGCCAAGCAAGGTTACTTCAGTACTTGTAGGGCTTGTTTTCATGTAATAATTGTAGGGAATTGACCTGATACTCTAAGTGGAATGGGAGTTTATTGAATGAAAAGTATTAAACAAAGGAGTTCCATTAGCTGGGTTCAGAATCATTTGGGTCATGTCTACCCTGTTCTAAGTTCAAACCTACCATCATGTTAGCCAATGGTGATAATAGAGAAACCAATGAGGAGATGTAAGAGAGGTGGTCGCAGTGAAGACATGGTTAGATTCTGGACATATTTGAAAGTGAGTTCAATGTGGGTTATGAGATAGAGGAGTCAAGATTTTTGACTCCAAGTTTTTTTTCATCAACTGCAGTGAGAAAATGATGGGTCAGTTTGGTCTGGGAGTCAAAATCAGAACGTCCCTTTGGGAATGTTGAGTTTGTGCATTTCGTTCAGACCCAGTAATGTGAAGAAATGTGAAGAACAGAGATATATGATTTAAAAAAGTACTTAGAGTAGGAAAAAGATATCTCGACTGGGGATGTACATTTAGAAGCTATCAGCCTACACATAATAAATAAAACCATGAGACGGGACGAATTACCAAGCATAAGGAATAAAGGTATCTTAAAGATATTTTACCAAACATAGCAAATAAAGATATCTTTATGTCTCTAATTTCATAATTAGAGATCATCAGTAGTGACCTATCACAGAAACAAAGAACCGAATACCACATGTTCTCACTCATAAGTGGGACCTGATCATTACTCACAATAGCACAAGGAATGGATCAGCAGTCCTAGGACACTGCCGGGGGGGGAGGAAGGGAGGGCACGTAACAACACAAAGCATGCCTGATCCTAAACCAGAGTAAGTAAGAACCAGTTGGAAGTCCAAACTGCACCTGCACATAGATTACTTATGTACCTAAACCTGACGTGTACCCAACATCTTTAAAATAAAATAAAGTATTACAAAAAAGAAAAGATGAGTCCGATGATTGAGCCCTGGAATTTTCCAAATTTAAAGCATTAAGAAATGAAAGGCATGACAAAGGAGACTGAGAAGGAGCAGTTAGTGAGGTGGATAAGAGCCATGCCAGCTTAATACCCTATAGGCTAAGTGAAGATAGTGTATCAGGGAGAGAGGTGCAGTTAATGATGCCCAATGGCCCTGATAGATCAAGTAAGTTGAAGACTAAGAATTCACCGTTGACTTTGGCAATGAACCGGTCATTGGTGACATTGAAGTCTTAGTTGAGTGATAGGAACAGAAAAACAAAAACAAAAAATACATTGTAGAGGTTTTGAGAAAATAAATTAGAAACAGTAAGTATTGACTCTAAATTGCTCTGCTTTTGTGGATAATTAAACAAAAGGGAACGGATAAGTTAGAAGAATTCACCAGGATAATTAAGTAAAACAAATTGCCTTTTTCTTTTTCCTTCCTATTTTTATAGAGATTGAAACAGACATTTGCATGGTGATAAGAAAGATCATCTCTGTGGTCCCGTCCTCCCCATTCTGAGTCTCTAATGTCCATATAACATTCCATATACCTCTGAAGACCCTTAGCTTTGTAAAAAAAACTTTTAAATACCCATTATGTTCACATTACAACTAAATCTGAGATAATATTTTTTAAAAAATATTAATTCAAAGACATAATACTATGTCTATGAAGACTTAATACTATGTCTATGAAGACTTAATACTATATCTATTAATATGTCTACGTCTATATTTTTGAATATAATAATTCAAAGACTTAATACTATGTCTCTAAGACTTTGACTCCTTTTGACAATTAATTCCAATTTTACAATGAAAATACAAACAATAGCAGCACACGCCAAGTAAGTAACTGAGTATGCAGGAATTGAAAATTATTTTAGAGATCAGTCTCCTTCCCTTCATTATAGATGAGGAAATTAAGGACTAAAAGAGAGACAGATCGGCCCAGATTTTGGTAGTCATGAAGGAACAACATACTAGGAGAATCCACTATGGACACGCTTCTGCCAAATAGGTGTAGAGAAAAATGCCATGCTAATCCTTAGCAGAAGATCAGCCTAACATCTCATCTATATTCAACAACTCAGTGGAAGCAAAAGTTACCTATCCCTGCATAATATCCCTCACCATTATTGTCAGGATAATATCTCTACTGTTGCCTGGTTACCTCTTTACTTTCTTAATTGGCTCTTCATAATGTGTTTCATAAGCTACAGCAACCCCATAGAAAATCCGGAATTACAGATTGTTATCACTGTCGTTGGTTTTCTAATTTTCATCTGGGATGTAAAAATTCAAATACCTGGATTTTTGCCCTAACTCTGACATTGCCTTGTAGCCTCGGTTAGATAAATGGGGTTTTCTGAGCTTTTAATATCTCCGCTTATAAGATGAGAAAAGTAGGCTAGATTCGTGGTATAAATATTTTTAAAGTAGCGGCATCTGTGCTGTATGGTAAGTGAACGTAAAATATTTTATTTAATAAAGGTTAGAGTTGCCCGGTTGTCCACTCCCTGAACACCATTCCACTGTTTTGGGTTTTCTGGAGACAACTGCACAGAACCCAACTACTCCTATGATTATGCGTATAAAACTAGCCAAGGGGATCTAATATTCCTTCCAGCTCTCTCATTCTATAAACGTGTTATGCTGGGGAGGGGAGAAAGTGGGAGATAGTGACAGATGATGAAGATAGAAATAGAGAGAAAGAGAGAGAGAGAGAGAGAGAGAGAGACAGCAACAAAGACAGGGATAAAGACAGACTCTGAGACAGAGACAGAAACAGAAATAGAGATAGACATGATAGGGAGAGCAATTAGAAAGAGAAAGAGATAAGTTTAGGCAAAAGATGCTTATACACATACAACTATAGTTGCAGAAACCTTCAAATACCTTATTTGACAGACAGTGTTATTGTTTCCCCATTTGGTGTAGGCTCAAAGTGAGAGTGGGATAGATGTCTACATTCTTATCTCATTTCTGAGCCCCATCATATAGACATGCCTGCATCTTTCTGAAAAATGTTCATGGTTAAAAATGATAGAGAGTTATTTATATCACTAATTGCAAAGTAGGGGAGAGACCAGTGTGATTCAGCCTGCGAAACTGTAGGCATTGGGCAGAGGCTGTGAAGACACCTAGTATCTGTCTCAAATTTTTTGTACACCTAAACTGTATTTTATCTAGTTCTCTAGAGAAGTGAGGAGAAAGATTCATTTATATAAAAGGGACAGTACACAAGAATTCATTTTTTAAAAAATGACACAAGTCAGAATGCCTCTGATTAGTTCAAATGCTGCTTTCAAATTATTATTATATTTGTCATTATAAAAGCAATGTAAGTTACAAAGTTCAAATGCTGGGATGTATTAAAAGTTCACAGAGAAGAAGATAGCAAGTTTACAATCTGATTTGAATATTAGCAGTTTTAATGTTCTGTGACATTATTTCAGCTTTTGTATGACTTTTATATGTATGTATTCATGAAATTATGATGCTATCATGCAAAAATTATTACCACCAGCAATACACAAAAGTTACTTGCAATCAAATCTTTACTAATATCAAATATGGTTAATTTTAGCTTTTATAAAATGTTGATTGAATGGGGTCATATTCCTATTTTGATTTATTTTCTTTAATTTAGTAGTGAGAATTAATATTTTTAAAATTTATATAATTTTGAAGTTTTTATATTTAAGATTTACTTTTGGAGTAGAGAAAATTCTTTAGGCTTTTTTTGTGACTTCCACTTATCACTTTTTAAATAGTGTAAGTACTTAAAACAACTGCAAATGGAAATTTCCTCTATATAATAATTTATGTTAAGGAGTCATAGCTAATACAACTAGTTTCTAGTGAAAAGTAGTCATACACTGAATTCACGAAAAAGTATATTAATAATATTTAAATTAATTTCCTCAAATTGTAAACATTCATTGAACATTTGAAAATACATTTAATAAAATGTAAATTTCTTTATTACCTCCCATAGTCACTCCACACAGGTAACCACTGTTACAATTTAATGTATATAACCTTCTTTAGTTTTTCCAATTTATCAAATACTGTTAAATAAATACAATAGGAAGGATTACAAGTGGATCCTAGAATAAGCATCTTAAAAATTGTTCTTTACATTTAAGAACATGTAATAATATCTGTTCATATCAGTACATATAAAACCACATCATTCATTATAATGGCATCATAAGATTGTAAAATTTGGTCATGCTTTTCAAAGTTTGTGTTCAATTTTTCAATGTTACACAGAGTATGGCAACAACATCAGTTCATCCATCTTTTTCACTTTGTACATGTACTCCAGTAAGAGAGAGTCCCAGAAGTGCGATTACTGAGTTACAGGAAATGTGAACTTTAAGTTTCTACCCATTTGCCATTCAACCCAGATTGTTCAGTTGTAAGGTCCTATCAGTGCAAGACAGAACCCATTTCTCCACATATTGTCAACCTTGGCTATTAACAGTGTTTTTCAATATGTTAGCAATCTGATAGATAGGTAAATGGCATTTTATTTTGGCTTTCACTTTGTAATGCTAGTACAATTTCACATGCTTTTTCTAGAACTACCTCCTTACTATCAAAGAATTATGGCAATCTAATAGTGTCTTAAGTTCCTCTTTTATTCAATTAAGACTGAAGATTTTTAAACATTTATAATTAATTTCTAATTTTGCCGGATTATAGTCAGATAATATGCTCCACAACATAGATTTTTGGCCCTCTAGAAAGTAAAATGCTATGACTATCTCTTTCTAACAGGCTGGGGATGTGACTGGGCTTGTGCTGACATTTTTGGTAATTGATGAGACCAGGAGTTGCTGGAGTTAGTGTGCAGTACTGTTCCAACCAACCAAATAAGAACAAAAAATACCCATGTTTGAGTGGTTGTTTCATGAGTAATTAGAGACCTATTTTCTGTGTGCACTATTCAGTTTTATATATAATGACGGCATATACACAACACACACACACACACACACACACACGTCTTTGAGCTAAACAACCAGTTAATTTTCTCTCCCTATCTTCTAAAATATTTCCTGATTTAAAAGCAAAACTTTTACCTTCTTATGTTCCATAAAGTTTTGTATTTATTTTTTCCACATGAAATATATCTACATTGGTTTTTAAACCCACAAATTTACTTTGGAAGAAAGTCCATTTCACTTAAATCTAATGCTTTCATTTACTGTTTTACCTGTATCTATATATATATATTTTTTTTGAGTTGGAGTCTCACTCTGTCACCCAGGCTGGAGTGCAGCGGCCGCTCCCGGCCACCGTAGCCTCGACCTGCTGGGCTCCGGCGATCCTTCCGCCTCAGCCTTCCAAGTAGCTGGAACTACAGGCACGCGCTACCACGCCCGGCTAATTTTTTGATTTATTGTAGAGATGAGGTCTCGCCAAGTTGCCCAGGTGGGTCTCGAACCCGCGGGCTCAGGCAATCCACTCACCTCGGCCTCCCAAGGCACGGGATTACAGGCTGAGCCACCGAGCCCAGCAATTATCATTTTTAATAACATATATTAACAGCAAGTGTGTGCCATTTCCCGTAAATACACCCATCTACTTTCTGAACGTGTCTTTTTCTTTTTTTCTCTTTCTCTAATAAGTTGTACAATAAAACTCTCTCTACGACTTACTCGGGAATTCTTTTCTATGTCAGGATCAAACAACCCACACCACCTGGCATCAAAAGAACTAAAAAAAAAAAAACCTAAAGAATTAAAGTAAAATGTAATAACTATGTGTCACCAAATAGACAATGTTAATAAAGAGATGAAAATTATGTATATTTAAAAAGGAACAAAATAGAAATTGTAGAGACAGTGGAAATTTCTGGATAAATTCTGGATGGACTATAGGTCTATTGATGGATGAATGGATAAAGAAATTGTGGTATGTACATACATATTTTATACATATATATACACACACATATATAAATATTATTCAATCATAGGAAGTACATTCTGCCATTTGCCATAACATGGATGAACCTGAAAGACATTATGTTAAGAGAAATAAGCTAGACATCAAGAAAAATACTATGTAATCTTACATGTGGAATAAAAAAAGAGTCAAATACATAGAAGCAGAATAAAATGGTTACTAGATTGGGGAAGGGACAGGAAGAAAATGGGGAGAGGAAGGTCAAAGGATGCAAAGTTGCATGTATGTAGGATAAATAATTCTAGAGATCTAATAATATACAGCATGAGGACTCTAGTTAATTTTATTCAGGATTTTTGCTGAGAGCAGATTTTGGGTGGTCTTGCTTCGTGCACAAAAAAAAGGGTAACTGTGAGAGGATGGATATGTTAGTTTGCTTGACCATTTAAACATTTTACTATGTAAAAAATTCTGGAATTGAAAATGAAAAATCAAAGAAAGTTTCAATAGCAGTTTGAACTGACACTGAGGCACAGTGCCTCATAAACAGGTCAATTGAGATGATCCAGCCTGAACAACAGAAAGAAAAAGGAATAAAGTAAAATGAATAGAGCCACAAAGACCTGTGGGGCACCATCAAGTTACTAATATATGCATAATAAATGAGTTCTAGGAGAAGAGAAGAGAAAGAAAGGGGAAGAAAGAATATTTGAAGCAATTATAACCAAAGTGCCTCAAAGTTGATGAAAAAACTGCATCAAATCTGCATATCCAAAAAACTCCAAGTAGATAAACTCAAAGAGATTCACACCAAGGACATCATAGTCAAGCTGTCAGAAGACAAAGAGAGAATCCTGAAAGCTGCAAAAGAAGTAATTCATTCCCTACAAAGCCCCCACTGAAACAGGAATTCCCAGAAGCCCACTCCTGGAAACAGGCCAGGCAGATTCTGAGGTAACAATCCTTTGTGAGTCATCAGCAGGGTCACTCTATTGGTGGCATCAAAGATGGCAGATGGTGAAGTCTTTTGAACCTTTCAGGTACGCTCTCCTTTCCTTAAAATCTCTCCTTTGAGGCCCTATCTTAGCCCTCTCCAACCTGTGAGTCAGGACTGAGACAATATAGCAGGTCATTATTGTAAGCAGCTTTGGGATGATCCTGCAAGGACGCATCACTAGAAATATGATATGACAATGACTGCCTGCCCTCTGAGGGCTACAGAACTTGCCCAGTTAGGAAACAGATAAGCAGTAAGTAACTTGGCTTTACACTGTATAGTATTTATTCTCAGCATAAGGCAATACATAATACTTTTCTTAAAAAATAAGTTCCTGGTCTTAAAGAATAAATATGAAGACTAAGCATGTTTCTTTAATTCATGTTTTAATATCTACATAGATACACATCTACGATTTTAGACTGTACTTTACATCTAAATACATATATTGGTATGGTACCTATTTTGTCTCTTTCTCAAAGATAATTTAGTAGTAACTTAAGAATAACTTGGAGATGAATTTTTTCCCAACATTCTAACCCAGGAGACTGCCATTCATTCAACTGATATTTCTTGAGCCAGACATTGTACCCGATGCCGGACATAAGAGATGGGAAACGTAGTGTCACTAGTGGGACAGGAGGAGCATATACTCGATCTGAGCTTGGCGAGAGAACATCAGGAGAGACTGCCTGGAGGAAGTGACTCCTTATCTGAGTCTTGAAGGATTCACTATGTGAACTGAAGTGAGATTAGGCAAGGTTATCCAGGGAGAGATACCAGAATAGTATGGAAGCAAGGGAGAACATAGCATGATTCCAGACAAAGAACTATAATATGACAAAGAAAATCAAAAGTTCCAAAATCCAGTTCAGTTCAACCCAATTCATCCAATTTTTTTTTTTTTTTTTTTAGTCAAGGTTTCTGTTTCCCAGGTTGGAGTGAGTGGTATAATCACGGCTTGATCTGATAGGCTCAATCAATTCTCCCTCCTCAGCCTCCCAAGTAGCTAGGACTACAGGCATGCGCTGCCACATCTAGCTAATTTCTTTTTATTTTATAATTTTCTTTTGTAGAGAGCAAATCTTACTCTGTTGCCCAGGCTGGTCTTGAACTCCTGGCCTCAAATAATCCTCTCAAAATGTTAGGATTGCAGGCATGAGCCACTGCACTCAGCCTCCGCCAACATTTTAATCAATTTCCTCCTCTATGCACAACTTTATATTACATGATTGGCTACAGAGATGGCAGGAGGGCATAATTTCAATCAAGTGTGACAAGTAACAATGGGAGTATGGAGAGACAGGTAACATCAGGGAGATGGTGAAGAACCTTTGTCTGGAGGGTCCAAGTAGCTTTCAGAGGGCAAGAGATGCACAGGAATTAAAGCCCATCACAGGAGGAAAGGTAATCTCAGTTGAGAACACGGCATGTGCTTCGGCATAGAGGCAGGAACTGGTAGGCAGGATCCTGAGACCTGTATGTAGCTCGTTATTGCTAAACATTAGATTTGGAGCTGGGTGAGCACAGAGAGAGACAGGCAGGAGTTGTGTTGCACAGTCTTGCAGGCATTTGGCTTTGATCTTTAGGCCATGGGTCTTCGAAGGGTTGTAAGTAAGTAGGTGTGATATGATGGAACAGTGTTTTTTGGAAACACCCCTAGGGCTACAGTGTAGGGGGAGCAGATGGGAAGGTAAGATCAGTTCCAGAGATACGGGTGAGGCTGTTACTGGCCTGAACTTGCTGGCCGTGGTCAAGGAGATGGAGCAGGAGTGTAGTTTCAGTAAATGTTAAGGATATTTACTAGCAGGACTTGGTGGTTGAGGAATATCTGACTGGATAGTTCAAAGAAGAGAAAGAGGCCAAGGATGTGCTCCAGGTTTCTAGCTTGTGTGACTGGGTGGATGGGGGATGGGGATGGATGCAGCATGGGGATTGTCTCTTCTTATGCACACATTTGTGGGTCGTTTCTTCTCCTCCACTCCCTGCTCCCAAGCTAGAAACAGAAAAACAGGGGAAGTTCCAGAAATCTCCCTTAGGGTCTCACGTGGCTCCACGATGTTGTGCTTGGTGAGGTCCCCCAAGAGGGCAGACACTGGCAGCTTCCTCCAGAAAGCACTAAATGGAAACAAAAGCCCTTAGCATGGTCATGCACCCTTTATTTGGCTACACGAAGGTCTCCCCTGCACTCTGATCATTTTCCCAAATCCAGTCCTTTTTCTTATCCCTTGAGTCACATTTGTAGTTACTGGAATTTCTGTGGCTAGTTCTGATATCTTCGTCATATGGGAATGTTTGAGGTCTTTCTTCTGTCTCCCTTTCTCCCTCCCTCTTTGACTCCCTCCTTCCCTCCCTCCCTCTCTCCCTTTCTTCCTTCCTTTCTTCCTTTCCTCCCCCCACCCTCCCTCTCTCGCCTTAGCTTTTATTTTGTTCTGAAATACACTATATTAACCGGGGTACATAAAATATCCATGTACAACTTAGCACATGTTTATAATGACACGCATGGAATCAACATCAAAGCAAAGACATAGAATCCTGCGAGCACCACAGAAGCCCACGCCAAGTACTCACCTAACCACAACCCTTAGTTCTACCCTTCACCCCTAAGCCTCCACACCAGTAACTACTATCCTGACCATGGGACTTACTTCCTTGCTTGACTTTTTGTGTTATCATTGAAGCATGTTCTCAAACTATAAAGTTTGATATTGCTTGCTTAGAATTTTATTCTTTGAAATTCCTTGATCCTGCTTCTTCCTTCCTTCCTTCCTCCCCTCCCTTCCTCCCTCCCTCCCTCCTTCCCTCCCTCATTCTCTCTTTCTCTCTGTCTCTCTCTTTTTCTTTCTCTCTCTCTCTCTTTCTTTCTTCACTGTGTTTATAAGACTCATCCATGCTATTGTAGGTAGCTATGCTGCCCATTGTGTGGCTACACCACCACTTTTTATTCCACTCTATTGTGATGGTCATTGGATTGTTGCCAGTGCTGAGTTCTTATGAACAAATCTCCTTGCGTAGGCTAGGATATGTATCTTAGCTCACAATTCACAAGTCTCCTCAGGGTTTACATCTGGGACTGGAGCTGCTGGTTCATTAGGTGTCTTCACAATTCTCCCTCAATATTGTGAGTCCCCTTGTTCCATATCCCCACCAACATTTGCCATTGTCTCTCACCTTTTTGTTTTAAAGTTCTTTTCTCAAAATAGACTCTTCTGCTAAAATAAACTCCCCTAGACCGGTGGGCCTTGCACTCTGTGTCCGGGTGGCTTGTAAGAGAGGACATTACCAGGTGAAGCACCCTGTGTTGGGCATGACTAGGAGGTTATGAGTAGTTCCCAAGGGAGAATACCGAAACCTTAAATTAATCCTGAGTGGCTGAACAAAAGTAAGTTCTTTTTGGATTGCAGTGCTATTTGTGACACACCTCTTAAGTCATCATGTTACACTTGTGTGCTCTGATCCCCTAATTTAGAGCCACTGTCCTTGTTTTTAGCAGCCTTAAGCTTCAATGACCACCTCTTCAGCCAAAGCCATGAACACCAGCATGTTCTTTACTAAAGCTTGTCCCTCACAAACATCACCACAGGGACAAAGAGAGCAGGCTTTACATTTTCCCAAATCAAATAGTATAGACCCAAGGGCTGTCCCCCGGCATGTGATATTCACGGACATGTTCTCTCTGGTGCCCCCATAGGGTTTGACCTGAACTTGGCCTACGGGCCCATCCTCCATCATGACCACGCCACCATCCTGGCTGACGAGGAAGAAGTTTCCCTTCAAGGTGAGAAAATGGATGGCGTTTGGATGCTTCCAATCACTGGCAGTATCCTCTCCCAATATTCGCCAGAAGAAACTAATCCACAAGCTGCAGGAAGAAAAGGCTTTTCGGGAAGAGATGAAAATCTTCCGTGAGGAAATAAAAGACTTCAGAGAAGAGATATGGAGTTTCCGAATCAAGATGCATATTTTCCGGGACCAGATCCTGGGTTTGTGGGAAGAGGAGAGACCTCTATGGGAAGAGGAGAAAATCCTCTGGAAAGAGGAAAAAGCCTTCTGGGACTTGGAAAAATCTTTCCAGGAATTAGAGAAAACTTTTTGGAAAAAATACCGTACCTTCTGGAAGAAGGATAAGGCTTTCTGGAAAGAGGATAATGCCTTATGGGGAAGAAACCGGAAACTTCTTCAGGAGGACAAGGCCCTGTGGGAGGAAGAAAAGGCCCTGTGGCTAGAGGAAAGAGCCCTTCTTGAGGAGGAGAAGGCTCTATGGGAGGATAAAAAGTCCCTCTGGGAGGAAGAGTATGCCCTCTGGGAGGAAGCGAAAGCATTCTGGGTAGAGGATGATGACTGGATTGCTGGGGAGCTGATGCTCGAAGACAGGCCCTACAACGCCCACGCCAATGGAGGGCAGACATCGCTAGGCTTCTCCCGAGGCAAGGCGTAGCCGAACTTGGGAGATGCAGAGCTGTGTGATCCAGACTCCTCGGGGTTGGTATTCAGGTCCAGGGTGATCCCATGTGCTGGAGAAAATTCACACTCATTTGTCTCCTTGCTTTGAAAGATCTAATAAATTCTGACGAGGGGTTTGGAAAACCAACTTTTTCAAGGAAGGCCAGCTGCATTTGTTCCCCCAGGTTCTGTGATTGTCCAAAGTCATATTACCACTGCCATTGTGTATTGCTGGCCCTAGAGGTCAGTCGAAGGCAGTTCCCAACGACTCTGGCCTGGGTGGGATCCCAGCTTGGGGGATGCTGTAGCTCTCTTCAGAAAAGTCAGAAAAAAGAGACTCAGGCAATGCCAGCTAGACACACACAGGGATAAAGAGGGGCTGAGATACCTCTGCCTCTGCCATGGACAGGGGTGATCACTTCTTTTTCACTCTGGGCAGCTTTGGAGGCCTGGAGTGAGCTGACAGCTTTCCAGAAAAGGCCACTGTGCTGTTAACAATTCATTTCTGCTGGGTCCTCACGTAGGTCACTTGGAACACTCAGGCAGGATCACTTCACAATCCACTCCCTGGTGATTCCAAGTTCCACCAAACGTCTCAACTGCCCAGACTCAGGCAGCATGTGAAAGGGAATCTGGCATCAGACTGAGGCTCAAGTGTGTAGACAAAAATATTGTCCCTGAGGATGGAGTTGAGTGGACCCATGGGATGATCTGGGAGATATAAGAGAGTCCTCCCTACCCCTGCCCCATGGATTCCTACTCACACGGGTCTCACTGCCCCTGCATTTCTGCATTATGCATTTTTTTCTTCTGGTTGGGCACAGTGGCTCTTGTCTGTAATCCCAGCTCTTTGGGAGGCTGAGATGGAAGGACTGATTGAGCCCAGGAGTTCAAGACCAACCTAGGCAGCAGAGTGATCTTATCTCTACAAAAAATTAGCGGGATATGGTGGTGGGCACCTGTGGTTCCAGCTACTCAGGAGGCTGAGGTGGAAGGATAGCCTGAGCCCAGGAAGTCAAGGCTATGGTAGCCATGATGGTGTCACTGCACTGGGTGACAGAGTGAGACCCCCAAATCAAAAAGAAATTCTTTCTTTGGGGTTTTCTGTCTTCATCTATTTTTAAACTGAAATGCCTCCAGGGAGGTAATACATTAAATGAATGTGCACTTATGTGCCCAAGCAACTCATGAGCCCAACTTTTCTTCTGAGAGTAAGGAGATGACATGGTCTAGATGGGGACGGGTATGGAAACAACCAGAAGTGGGGGAGTAAAAAAATGCCAAGACAAACATGTCCTTCTTTCCCTTTTCTCAGGCCTGGCCTTCACTGGTATTAACACATCAACTTATCTTGGCTTTGTGGGTCCCCCACTACTCAAGGACTTTCACATTTGCTGACTCACGTGGCCTTCACCACGATTCTGTGGGCTGACAGAGCAGGTGCTTAAACCCATTGTACACATGAAAAAAACAGAGTCTTAGAGAAGCAAAGTGATTGCATGTGGCCAGGCAAGCAGCAAAGGATAGAGCTAGGGTTAGAATTCACATCATCTGCCTCCTGGTATCCCAGCAGAGCCCTGGCTCATGGAATGTGAGCTTGACACAATGATAGTGTCAATACTGGCTGAGCCTTAAAGTACTCTGGGATTCAATGTGGCTTGAGGTGGTACTAGTGGGGACATGGGAAGAGGAGAGGACAGGGAACTTTTATAAAGTCCCCAGATATGCTAGGCAAACATTCGTGATACCAGGAGAGCGGGCAGACTCCGAGGAACCAGGCCTCTGTGGTTCTAGATCACCCTGGAAAGGGTTCCCTGCAAAGTCCCCAGTTCTCAGAGGACTCAGGGCCAGGGTAGTGGGGCCAGCTTTCTCCTTGGTGGCACTCCCATCCTTAGCTCCCTGTGGGTCCCTAGCAAAGACTTCAGCAAGCAGTAGGGAGAGCAAGATGCTGGTGTGGAGAATCAGATATCAGGAGAGGCTGCCAGGGGCCCACACTCAAGATCTGCCCAGTGGGTGGTTTGCAGGATGGCAGGAGCTGCAGTGCAGTGAAACATGCAACTACAACAATCCCCAGGGATTCTGCTGAAGACAAAATGAGATTGTTAATCTTAAAATCAGAGAAATTTAGACTGGGTGTGGTGGCTCATGTATGTAATCTCAGCACTTTAAGAGGTCAAGGCAGGAGAATGTCTTGATCCCAGGAGTTTGAGACCAGCCTGGGCACTATAGCAAGACCTCACCTCTACAAAAAATTTTAGTGAGGTGTGATGGCACACGCCTGTAGTGCCACGTACTCAGGAGGCTGAGGCAAGAGGATCACTTGAACCCAGGAGTTTGAAGCTACGGTGAGCTATAATTGTGCCACTGCACTTCACCCTGGGCAACAAAAGAGACGCTGTCTCTACAAAATAAAAGAGAAGAGAAGAGAAGAAAGGAAAAGAAACAAACCAAGTAGAGGCAGAAACTGGTAGCATGTGGTAAATAGAAGTGACTCCCCTAGCAGCCTCCCATAGAATTCACTGGGAGGAGCTGCCCAGAGAGGATGGTGGGTCCCTCTGTAACTCCATCCTTCACCCAGCAAACAGCTGTAAACTTTCACTGCCACAGGCCCTGTCCTTTTAGATCTAGTGGAGAGATAGGCAAGTCAATAGGCCAGCGCATAGCAAGGTGGTGAGAGACAAAGCCATGGAGTGCTTCTGTAGTATCTTTTAACCTACTCTGGGAGTTTGGGATGGGGGGGTGAGTGGGTGGGGTCTGGAAAGGTGTTCTAGAGGAGATGACAGCTGGGTGAAGCCTCACAGTCAGTAGAAATGAGCTAACTCAGGTGCTGAAATGTCGGAGGGCATTCCAGGCCCAGGGAACAACACAGGTGTTGAAACAGCCCAGCACTTTGAGGAGCTGCAAACACTTCAAAGAACATGAGGGAAGTGCAGGACAATACACTGGATGAGAATGGCTGACATAAGGTCGCTGTTCAAAATGTAGACTGTGGACCACAGCGATGGCTTCACCTGGGAGCCTGTTGGAGATGCAGAATCTTAGACCCCACCTGGACCTATGGAAGCAGGCTCTATATTTTTTTTTTTTTTTTTTTTTGAGTTGGAGTCTCACTCTGTCGCCCAGACTGGAGTGCAGTGGCACGCTCCCGGCCACCGCAGCCTCGACCTGCTGGGCTCCAGCGATCCTTCCGCCTCAGCTTTCCAAGTATTTTTTTTTTTTTTAGTTGGAGTCTTATTCTGTCACCCAGGCTGGAGTGCAGTGACACACTCACAGACACCTCAGCCTCCACAAGCCGGGCTCAGGTGATCCTTCTGCCTCAGCCTTCCAAGTAGCTGGAACTACAGGCATGCACCACTACGCTGGCTACTTTTAAAAAATGTATTGTAGAGATGAGGTCTCACCAAGTTGCTCAGGCTGATCTCACACCCGTGGGCTCAGACAGTCCTCTCACCTCAGCCTCTCAAAGTGCTGGGGTTACAGGCATGAGCCACTGCGCCCTGCCCAGGCTCTGCATTTTAACAAGGTCCCTAAGTGGCTTTGAAGTTGGAGGCATATTTCCATAGCGTGAGTGAGGGAAGGAAGCTGGAGTGGAGAAGGAGGAGATCATTCAATGGGTCATGCAGGAATCCAGGTAAAAGCTGCTGGAGCTCTGCCCTGAGTCGCAATAGGTGTGGAGAAGCAGTAGCTTGGAGAGTCCCTGGGAGGAGATCAGAGTCCACTGGGGAGGGGGATGGATTGGATTTGGGGTGTGCGGGAGAGACCAGTGTCAAGGAGGATGTATGTGTAGGTTTCTGATGGGGATGATGAGGGGATGGTTGTACCTGCCACTGAGAGGCCAAGGAAGAAGAGGAGGAGGAGGAGGAGAAAGAGCAGGAGGAAGAAGAGGAGGAGGAGGAAGAGGAGGAGGAGGAGTGGGTGTTTCCAGGGTGGAGGGAGATAAAACGTGTAGTCTGGGACATGCAAGATTTTTAGATTCCCGTTATCTGCTCTGGAGAGCAAGTTCTCCGAGCCTGGTCAGCACTTGGGTGAACTCAACCTTTCTCCTCGTTCACTGCCATTCAACAAGCCGTCATGAACCCACCATCCCTTTGTGACACAAATCTTGATCAGTGAATTCCTCATCCACCCACATATTTATTCAGCCACACTGTGCCAGGCCTGAGGTTGAGTTCCTTCCTGCCTGCAGGAAGCTTGCAGTCTAGTGAGACAGTCACACAACACAGTCTCATTATTTGTAAAGCCTGACAGATGCTAGGAAGGAGGAAGCACATAGGGCTGCCCTCTCTGAGAGAACATTCCAGCATGCACCCCCTTGAGTATTTTACACACAGAACAAGATGCATAGAGACAAATACAACAAAGTTTTAGGCATAGGAAACTTAACCTAAAGAGAAGTAATCTATGTTCAACTGATAACTGGGAATTACTTGGCTCTCAGTGAAGGTTCACAGATGGAGAGAATGCAAATAACTTCATGAGTGCACTTTTTAGCCTCTGGGCTATGATTACTGCTGTTAGCACAAGCGGAGATAGATTTTTCTACAACCTCAGCAGCGGCCAAAGCTGGTTACCGTAGACAGCACCCATGACAGCATCGCTGAGCTCCTGAGAGATCTCCAGGGTGTTTCCCCGAGATAAGACACAGACAAATATCTATGGGGCAGCTCAACCTCTGTGCTTTGATCTCCTGGCAGGGAACAGTGTCATTTACGCCATTTCAAGAGTCCTGCTCATTCAGCTGGGTCCTAGATTGAAAATGAACCACCTTTTATTGTTGATGAGGCACCCGATCTCTGCTATTCCTTTATGGCAACTCGAGCTGCATTTCAAAAATGTTATCCTTCCCTTTTCTGACAGGTTTGGGTAAGTGCCTCTGAGAGGTAGGGGCTCAGGCTCAGCGGGGTGCATACACTGGAAGATCCAGAGTTACCAGGAATAGCATCTATCGCCATAACTGTTACCAATTCAATTCATGCACCCCACAGCTCGAAATGCAGATCGAGCTGCCATAAAGGAATGCAGAGATCGGGTGACTCATCAACAACAGACATGCATTGCTCACAGTTCTGGAGGCAGGAAGTCCAAAAACAAGATGCTGGTAGATTTGGTGTGTGCTGAGGACTGGCTTCCGGGTTCACTGATGGCACTTTCCTGTGTCCTCACACAGAAGGGTTGACTAAGTTCCCTTGGGCCTCTTTTATAGGGCACTAATCCCACTCATGAAACCTTCACCCTAATCTCCTCCCAAAGGCCCCACAGCCTGACACCATTACCTTGTGGGTTAGGATTTCAACATAAAAATGTTCTAGAGGAACACAAACATTAAGACCATAGCACCACAGACGCGTGAGAGCTGCCACTGATATCTTTTTTTTTTTTTTTTGAGTTGGAGTCTCACTCTGTTGCCCAGGCTGAAGTGCAGTGGCATGCTCACAGCCTCCCCAATATCGACCTATTGGGCTCTGGCAATCTTTCTGCCTCAGCCTTCCAAGTAGACAGAACTACAGACACGCACTACCATGCAGGGATACTTTTTGACTTATTGTAGAGATGAGGTCTCATCAAACTGCCCAGGCTGGTCTCGAACTTGTGGGCTCAGGCAATTCTCTCACTTCGGCCTCCCAAAGTGCTAGGATTACAAGCTTGAGTCATTGCGCCCGGCCTGCCACTGATATCTTTAGGCTGTGGGTCACATGTGTCAGACTCACCTATGGTTCTTGCCAAAAATTCAGATTCCTGGCAGAGTGCGGTACCTATAATCCCAACACTTTGGGAGACCAAGCGGAAAGATTGCTTGAGCCCAGGAGTTCCATACCTGCCTGGGAAACATAGCAAAATCTCGACACTACAAAAAATACAAGAATCAGCCGGGCATGGTGGTGTGTGCCTATAGTCCAAGCTCTTCAGGAGGCTGAGGTGGCAGGATTGCCTGAACCCAGGAAATTGAGGTTGTGTGATCATGCCATTGCACTACAGCCTGGGAGACAGATTGAGACCTTGACTCAATTAAAAAAAAAAAAAATTCAGATTCTGGGCTCTACCTCAGACCTAATAAATCTGAGTCTCTGGGGGCAGTCCCCAAATCTCTATTTTTAACATGTTTTCCGGATCATTCTCAAGCAGGTCAAATTCCAGAAATCACCGATGTATGTATGGTACAGAGTATCTGGAATAGAAAGCACTGGAATAGAAACCAAAGGCCCAATTGGCCGGGCGTGGTAGCACACGCCTGTAGTTTCAGCTACTTGGAAGGCTGAGGCCGAAGGATCGTCAAGGCCCAGTGGGTTGAGGCTGTGGTGGCCGGGAGCGTGCTACTGCACTCCAGTCTGGGCAGCAGAGTGAGACTCTAACTCAAAAAAAAAAAAAAGAAAAGAAAAAAGAAACCAAAGGTCCCGATTTCGTTTCCAGTTGACTACAAACCTGAGGGCACAGGCCGAGCCTCTGTTTCCTCAACTGAGGAGATAGTGGACTTTCTAAGTGACAAAGTCCCTGATAGGTGGGTGTGCTAGAAACTTTGAAGCCTGAGGCTTCTCCTGAGAAGTTAACATGGGTAAGAGCAGCCCAAAGACCTAGCGCCCTTCCTCAGCAGCGCAGGCTCAGATTACCTGTGTGAGGTCAATGTGATCTGGGCTGGAGCATCCAGCTTCTGCTTGGTGAACATGCATGAAAAGGGGAGACCATGCATCAAAGAGGTGGCACTTGGGATGACTCGGCAAGGTCCTTGTTGACCTCACTGCCGTTTCTGCATAGGCCTGAACCTCCTCTCAACCACCTTGACCCGCCTCTGGGGAACAAGGTTAAACTAATGTAATGTACGAGATAATGAATATAATGTAAGAGATTTTTACAGTGCAAAAAAAAGGCCAGCCATGCAAATTTGCTGTGGATCACAGACCAATGATGTATTGAGAAACCCTGCTCTAATTAACTGGGAGTTTACCAGAACCTTCTCAGCATGTCTATAAGCTCCCTGAGAGCATGTGGGTACCTTATAATCTGAACAGCATTTTCTGTTTTTCAAAGAGTCACACAGGGTGATGCATCTCATTCTCATCTTCGGGGCTTGTTGCCTAGTTTATCATTTAGTTCAGACCCAGAAGGTCAAAGATTCGTCAATAACTCAATTTCAGTAATAGCCATGACAGTAACATGAGCAAACTGAGCTTAGGGCTCAGACAGGCAGCCCCGGGTGCCAAAGATAGCTCTGTCACCTACTAGAGTGTGACCGAAGGGCTGCCCTAACAAATAACCACACTAAATGACTTAAAACAACAGAAATTAGTGGGCTCGGTGGTTCACATGTATAATCTCTTTAGAAGACTGAGGTGGGAGGATCACCTGAGCCCAGGAGTTCAAGATCAGCCTGGGGAACATATGGAGGGATTTGTCGTCTCTACAACACATTAAAAAATTAGCCGGGTGTGGTGGCATGCAAGTAGTCCCAGCACTTTGGGAGACTGAGGTGGAAGGTTTGCTCGAACCCAGGAATTTGAGCCTGCAGTGAGCCATCATTGTGCCACTGCACTCCAGCCTGAGCAACAGAGTAAGGCTCAAAAAACAAACAAAAACAAAACAGAAATTTACTTTCTCACAGCTCTAGAGAATAAAATCAAAGTCCAAAATCAAGGTGTTGACTGGGTTGGTCCTTCTGGAGTCTCTGAGGGAGAGTCCTTTCTGTGTCTCTCGTTTCTCGTGACTGCTGGCAAAACTTAGTGTTCCCTGACTTGTAGATACATCACTCCAATCTCTGTCTCCATCTTCACATGGCCTTCTTTGTGGGTCTCTGTGTCTCAAATCTCTCTTTTTTATAAGGGCCCTCCCTAAATCCAAGACGATCTCATTTTCAGATCTTCAATTTATTAACATCTGCAAGGACCCTATTCCCAATAAGTTCACATTCACATGTATTTGAAGTTAGAACTTTTGTGGGGAAGGACTGGACCATTTCAACTTACTGTAGTGGGTTTTAAAGTGTTTTAACTCTCTAAGCCTCAGTCTCCTAATCTGTAAAATGAGGATAATAATAATTACACCACCTGTAACACCAAAAGGATGAATAATCCTGTAAACAATTTTGGATGAATTCCCTACTCATCTATACTTATGTTGTGAGCCTCAAAAGAGACAATATATGCTGATGTTCCCAGCACATGACATGTCATTCAGTAAATCCTGGATTCCTTACTCTCTTTTACTTCTTATTACCTTGGATGATTTAGTCCTCATTTTGTTCTGTTAGGAAATAAGTGAAATCTTTGCTTGCTATATCAACCATATAGTTCACTTAAAATGTTTAGACAGGTGTGGCCACATGGATGTACTTTAACAGACATCAAAAACAGACATCTGACCTTTGGACTGCATCTGAAACCACTGGCCCAATAACCCCGCAAGGCACATCTTAGTGTGTGTGAATGTTCTTCCAAAGAAAGTATGCTCTGGTAGCATCTGCAGTGGAGCTGGGCCTGCAGTTGACTTGTGACAAGTGACTTGAGGATCTTGGATAGGATCTAGGGAGTGCCTGCCTTAAACTCTTCTCTCACAAGGAGAGAGATCACATATAGATTTTTTTAAAGTAGGAGTTTTGTTTTTGTCATTTGTTTAGACTGGTATAAATAAATACCACCAGGATGGGGGTCCCCAGTCCCCAGGCCACGGAACAGTACCAGTCCATGGCCTGTTAGGAACCTGGCCACACAGCAAGAGGTCAGTGGCAGCGCATGAGTGAATCTTCATCTGTATTTACAGCCACTCCCCATCACTCACATTACTGCCTGAGCTCCATCTTCTGTCAGATCAGCATTGGCATTAGATTCTCATAGGAGTGCAAACCCTATTGTGAACTGCACATGCGCGGGATCTAGATTGCACACTCCTTATGAAAACCTAATGCCTGATTATCTGAGGTGGAGTTGAGGTGATAAATGCTAGCACTGTCTCCCATCACCCCCAGATACTACCGTCTAGTTGCAGGAAAATAAACTCAGGGCTCCCACTGATTCTGCATTATGGTGAGTTGTATAATTATTTCATTCTATATTACAATGTAATAATAATAGAAATAAAGTGCACAATAAATATAATGCACTTGAATCATCCTGCCCCCGTTCCATAGAAAGATTGTCTTCCACAAACCCGGTCCCTGATGCCAAAAAGGTTAGGGACCGCTGCACTAGAATTTTCCCATTATTCTAAACTGCATACCTCACTAGAATTATGATGAAATCTAAAACTAAGTGTACAGAATGTGAAGAGCAAGAAATGAAGTTAAGATCCCATTTCCTCCTGTCCTTGAGCATGATGGAGGAATGGGATTTTAATGGACATCTGCCAAAGACTTATGAAAAGCAAAACTGAAAAGCAAGGTTGGGCCAGGCGTGCTGGCTCAAGCCTGTAATCCCAGCACTTTGGGGGGCCTACGCGAGAGGATTGCCTGAGCTCAGGGGTTCAAGACCAGCCTGGGCATCTTGGTGAGACCTCGTCTCTACAATAAATCAAAAATTAGCCAGGCGTGGTAGCATACACCTGTAGTTCCAGCTATTTGGAGGCAGAAGGATCACCTGAGCCTAGCAGGTCTAGGCTGTGGTGGCCGTGAGCATTCCACTGCACTCAAGCCTGGGCAACAGAGTGAGACTCCGATTCAAAAAAAGAACAAAGTTTTGGGGTACCTACCTCTAGGGCAGTGGACTTCTAAAGGCTCGCTGTCCTTAGCACCCCATCACAATCAAACCTCTGGAGACAACTTCATATTATCATTTTAGATCCCACCAGGAGAGGAGGGTCAAGGAGGGAAGGACAGGTCCTTTAATATCAGGTGATCTCTGGAAAGTTCCATCTTCTCATTACTGAACAATGATTGTTAAGTCAGGCACACTTAAGATATAGCCTAAAGCCGGGCTCGGTGGCTCAGCCTGTAATCCCGCGCCTTTGGGAGGCTGAGGTGAGTGGATTGCCTGAGCCTGCGGGTTCGAGACCCGCCTGGGCAAGCGAGACCTCATCTCTACAATAAATCAAAAAATCAGCCGGGCG
>CAUYQG010003752.1:0-17824 GCA_963574415.1 Tarsius wallacei
TTCGAGACCTGCCTGGGCAACTTGGCGAGACCTCATCTCTACAATAAATCAAAAAATTAGCCAGGCGTGGTAGCACGCGCCTGTAGTTCCAGCTACTTGGAAGGCTGAGGTGAAAGGATCGTTGGAGCCCAGCAGGTTGAGGCTGCAGTGGCCGGGAGCGGCCACTGCACTCCAGTCTGGGTGACAGAGTGAGACTCTAACTCAAAAAAAACAAAGTGAAAAAATGCTCAACATCACTAATCATCAGAGAGATACAAATCAAAACCACAGTGAGGTCCTATATCACACCAGTCAGAATGGCTATTATTAAAAAGTCAAAAAACAACAGATGTCAGCAAGGTTTCAGAGAGTAAGGAATGCTTATACCCTGTTGGTAGAAATGTAAGCTAGTTCAGCCCCTGTGGAAAGCAGTTTAGAGATTTCTCAAAGAACTGGTAAAACAGATTTGTCATTCAGCCCAGTAATCCCACTACCGGGTATATACCCAAAGGAACATAAATCATTCCAACAAAAAGACACCTGTACTTGTACGTTTATCATAGCACTATTCGTAATACCAGAGACACAGAACCAACCTAGGTGCCCATCAATGGCGGATTGGATAAAGACAATATAGTACATATACACCATGTAATACTACACAGCCACAAAAGAGAACAAAATCATGACCTTTGCAGCAACATGGATGTAACTGAAGGACATTATTCTAAGCAAATTGACACAGAAACAGAAAACAGAGTACTGCATGTTCTTACTTATAAGTGGGAGTTAAACACTGGTTTTGCACAGACATAAAAATGGGAACAACAGACTCTGAGTACTCCTGAAGGATAAAGGGTCTTAGCTGGGCTCGGTGGCTCAGCCTGTAATCCCATGCTTTGGGAGGCTGAGGTGAGTGAATTGCCTGAGCCCGAGGGTTCGAGATCCGCCTGGGCAACTTGGCGAGACCTCATCTCTACAATAAATCAAAAAAAAATTAGCCAGGAGTGGTAGTGCGTGCCTGTAGTTCCAGCTACTCAGAAGGCTGAGGCGGAAGGATCGCCGGAGCCCAGCAGGTCAAGGCTGTGGTGGCTGAGAGCGGCCACTGCACACCAGTCTGGGTGACAGAATGAGATTCCAACTCAAAAAAAAAAAAAAAAAAAGGATAAAGGGTCTTAAAGGAGGGAGGAAGCAGGAAAAGGTTGAAAAACTACCTATGGAGTACCATGTTCATTATTTGGGTGATGTGTTCAATAGAAGCTCAAACCTCACCATCACAGAGTGCACCCATGTAACAAACCTGCACATGTA
Source organism: Tarsius wallacei (assembly GCA_963574415.1). Classification (NCBI taxonomy): domain Eukaryota; kingdom Metazoa; phylum Chordata; class Mammalia; order Primates; family Tarsiidae; genus Tarsius; species Tarsius wallacei. The sequence goes on from CAUYQG010003752.1 coordinate 1,291, forward strand.
TTCCTCAAATCTGAAATGAAGTAAAATTAAAAATAAATAAAAAGAATAAGATAAGAATAAGGGATAAGAATAAGATATTAACAAAAAATGATGAGATTGGCATCATACTTCTCACTAGCACCACTGAATCCTAGAAATAAGCAGGGTCATATCCTCAAATTTCTTAGTGAAAATTATATTTTGATTTAGAAATCTATACCAGGCAAGCAACAAATCAAATGAGAGAGCAAATTTGTTCCTTTCTTGGGATCTTTACTCTTGCAATGTCTGCACCTGTCTTTGAATGGCTTGCATCTTTTTCATTATTCAATGCCATCTTTTTAGAGAAGCCTTTGCTGATACCCTGTCAAGGTAGCCAACCCACCAAAACTCTCTTTATTCTATTGACTTGCTTTATTTTTCTCACAGCATTTATCACTAGTTAATTTTTTTTCATTTCTTGACATGTTTGTTGTCTAACTCTCTCCATAAGGACATTGTCTTTTTTCACCACTGTGTCCTTAAGTTCCTAGAACTATGCTTGACACATAATGGGAGCCTCATTGTTATTTGTTGAGTGAATGAAAAAAATGAACGAATGTCTAAGCTGCCAAATTATGAGCCTCTACAGTGGAAATAATATCATATTTCTCTCTCGCTCTCTCTTTTCGTTTTTCTGAGTTGGAGTCTCACTCTATCACCCAAGCTGGAGGGCAGTGGCATGTTCACAGCCACCACAGTCTCGACCTGCTGGGCTTAGGTGATCCTTCCACCTCAGCCTTCCAAGTAGCTGAAACTACAGACACATGCCACTACGCCCAGTTAATTTTTTGATTTATTGTAGAGATAAGGTCTCGCCAAGTTGCCTGGGCTGGTCTCGAACCAATGGGCTCAGGCAATCCTCTCACTTCAGCCTCCCAAAGTGCTGGGATTATAGGCGTGAGCCACTGTGCCCAGCCATCTCTATATTTCTAAGAGTGCTTTACACAAAGTATTGCTCAGGAACTATCTATTGAATGATTATTAAATGAAGAAGTGTTCTTGAATTAACTACATTCTCACTGACTCAGCAGTTTTGATTGTGTGGCATTTGTACCAGGACATTGTCAACATAGTCAGATATAATATGTGCTCTCATTTGTGGAAGTAAACTGAAGCAGAAATTCTTCCTGATTTAAACACTTCAGTTTTTCCCCATCTTTGGAAATGTCTCTAGAAGATCTGGCAGACTAGGAAGCATGTTTAGCAAAGCTGCTTCCTGGTAAGTCCACAGCTGAACTGGGAGCTTCATCCTCTCTCTCTCCACAGAGACCTGCGCTCCCAATGACAACGCCTTCTGAATTCTGGTCTGTTAACTAGGAGTATATTTGTGGGACAGAGCGCTTGAAATTGGAATGATGTCAGAAATCCAGACTCTGCTTTTGGGGTAAACCACAACGTAAAACACAGATGTAAAGGGCCAAAGGACCAAGGAGTCCTGTGTTTTCACAGCTGCCCATGAGGCGTGGGAGCTCCGTTATGAAAGCAGTGGCCATAGTTCTAGATCGCTTTTGTCAAGAGTGACAAAATTGAGTATTTCTTTCAGCCTTTACTGGAACCACTTTTTGCTAAATGGGAGACTGGGTCTGACTGGATCTGGTAATTAACAATCTCTAGGGTTTATAGCAATAACCAAACTAACAATTTATTGTTTCTTTCTCCCTATAGAAAAGAAGTAAAGTGAAACTTTAAAGACTAAGTACCAATAAACTCCATCACAATAAAAGGAAATTTAGAACATCTGCAAGGGCTTAGAAGGCTCATGATGGTAGAAAAATCTCTAGGAATGAGGAAAGAACAGACTGTCCCTCACCTGCAGGATTCAGGCTGAGGTGGAAGCCCTGCTCTTCGGCACTTAGTCTGAGAAGAGGTGGTCTTCCTTTCTGGTGGCTTAGTCTGACCAGAAAGACCTGTGTTGGGGTACTCATAGTCTCAGAATGGAGGCAAGGCACAGCACCAGAAACCATGGGCAATTCTCAGTTATCCTGACAACAGGGACGAAGCAAGGATGTTAAAAGCCACCTTGTAATTTCTCCAACAGTTTTGGAGGGTTTCAGATTATTTATTTCAATTATTTTACCTTCCCAATTTCTTCCCACTAGAGTAATATGGTCTCAGGTTTAATATTATCCGTGTAGACTATCTAACATAGAATGTAAGACCAGTAGAACTCATCACTGAGGCTTGATCTGAACTATAAGAATAGCCTTGCTTCACACGACTCACTGAAGAGAAGGATGAGGAAGTGGAAATAAGATTAAGAAAGAAATGTTGTATGGCCCCAGAGAAAACCTCATTACAAAGAGCTGAGCTACTCAGTGTGAATCTGGATTAGGCTGGGAATCAAAGCAGATTTTATTCTGTTTTATTCCAATCCTCTTCTGTTTTTTCTCCCCCAACTCTCTCACATGAGTTTTTGAAATTGAGTGATATTAAGCATTTATTGTTAATTTTTAAGTGATAGTGATTTTCTAATTATGTTTTGTTTTACTTTATTTTATTGTAAAGATGTGGGATACACGTCAGGATTAGGCACATAAGTAGTCGACGTGCAGGTGAAGTTTGGGCCTCCAACCCGTCCTCACTTCCCCTGGTTTAGGATCAGGTACCCTTAGTGATGTTATGTGCCCCTCCTCCCCAACAGTGTCCCACTACTGTCAATCCCTCTCTTATAGTATTGTGATAAATGTTCAGGACCCACTTACAAGTGAGAACATGTGGTATTCAGTTCTTTGGTTCTGTGATAGGTCACTGAGTATGATGGACTCTAAATCCATCCAATTTGCTGCAAAATCCTGTAATTACATTTTTAAGTAAGATACTTATCTTTTAGAGTTATATATTAACATTAGACTGTTTACAGATGAACTTATGTAATGTGAGAGATTTGCTATGGGAGAGAAGGAGAAGAGGAGGTCTGGATGAAATTAGACTTGTTATGAATTGATACTTGTTGAAGCAGGACAATGGGTGCAAGGCTACATGGGGGTGGGGGCTCACTGTGCTATTTATATACTTTAATAGATGTTTAACATTTTCATAATAAAATTGTTCTTAAAATCTCAGTTTCTGAGAATGATCCCAGTTAGACCTGTTCCTTCTGCCTTTCATCTCTTGTCTTCAAAGGCTTTCCCATCAGTGGCACAAGGATGAGACCTCCCATCATCTAACAATGGGTATGGGTTGCTGTGAGCCAGCCACACTTTGTAACCAAGGTCACAGATTTGAAGACTACAGGGTAGACTTAGAGGTAGTTCAATAACATCCTATAAGTCTTTTCTAGGGCATGTAGACATGTACTCTAGCTATGTGCTCAGAAGGAAAAGAAAATAGTTTGATGAGTACATGCTATTATCTCTGCCACCTCCATCCTTTTGATCATCAGATATCCATTTCACCTTTCCTCTCACAAATGGAACACCCTCATCATCTTCCCCAAATCCCACCCAGTCACTGCATCCAACTCAGAGTCCAGAATCTCTAGCTGTTGCACAGTCCTCTCCATCAGATCTAAATATGACTCCTCTTGGTCTGGAGGATCTCCTTTATTCGTAGTTCTCAGTGACTTTCCCAGGCTCCACCCATGGGAAGTTTTTTCTGTTCTTTATCCTTCTTGGCCAACTCTGAAGTGGATGTTGGGGAATTTACTCTCCTCAGGGACTGCAGTTTTCACAACCTGCCTCCTGCCCAGTATTACTGTTGTTTGTTTTTTCTCTCCAGCTGCAAAAAAAGTGTTGTTTTAAGGCTTCCCAGTCACAGGCTTTTTTAAACCAAGCTCTTGCTTACTTTAGTAATACCATTTCTCCAAAGCCTATCAGGCGTATCTGTTTGCTTCTAATTTGTTTCATGTGCCAATAACCACTCCCCTCCCAAAATTATTTCCTAGACATTGTTCTCCAATTTGTCCTATTTCTTTGCTTCCTTGCCCCTCCATGCCCTTCTGTCTTAATTTATGGCAAGAAAGTTGAGGGTATTTGGCATAATAGTCGTGGTTAAGAAGTTATCACCCTTAACCTGAACTTTGTCTTAAGGTTGAGTCACTTTACTTAGTTGAGAAGAATGATTGGGCCTTGCTTGCTTAAAGTCTCAATCTTATCTCTTCCTGTTTGGTGTCTACAAGTCATGGTCCTTTGATGTCCCCCAAATTTCTGTACTCTTTATTCCTTTTCATTTCTGCTTTCAAATTGGCAGATTATTTCCCTAGTTTATCTTTCTTTTAATGCCTTGTTAAAGGCAGCCAACACACAATAATATTCTGATTCTTTCTAACCACTTTCATTAGAGCTACAAGTTCAGTAGGCACATCGTCTACCTTTCAGTTTTACCAAATTCTTTACTGTTAACATGGTTGCCATCTTTCCAGCCTTTTATATCAGTTTCCTTACCACTCACCCCTCAACTGTTAAGCCAGTGGCAGACATTTTAGCTTTTTGTTAAAGCAGCACCTCACTTCATTAATAGAGTGATTAAGAACTTGAGTTCTGGAACTGGTTCAAAACCTGTTTGTTCTACTCAGTAGCTAAATGACTTTGGGCAAAATGCTTTTTGATTCTCAACATTAAATTTCTCATTCATTATGAAAAAGGAATTATTGTAAATATTAAATATTGTACGTAAAGTACTTAGCATAGTTCCTAGCACTTAATTAGTACTTAGTATGTTTTAGTTACTATTATCTCCCTTCAAAATCCCAGGGATGGCTCCTGCTGGGCTTTCTTTTCTGTCCTATGTACTGCCTAGAGCCTGTGAGCTATACAGCCTCTCTGCCCTTCAAGGAGAAAGAGAGACACTTTGTTGAGAGATAAGGCTCTAGAAGGTAGAACTGAAGCAGCACATACCTTGGATAAAATGTTCACTTAATTCTCTTTTTTTTAATTTGTAGATTTTCCTGGTTTTAGGCATCATGTGTTTTATCCTAGCAGTTGGGCATGGCATTTGGGAGAACAAGAAAGGCTACTACTTCCAGATTTTTCTGCCATGGGAAAATTATGTCTCTTCATCAACTGTCTCTGCCATCCTCGTATTCTGGTCCTACTTCATAATTCTCAACACCATGGTGCCCATTTCCCTCTATGTCAGGTAGGTGTCTTCAACTACTTTGGGTTATGGCGGGAAGAGCTGACTTCATATTTTCTGCTTAATTTCCCAAGTAAATTGTGAATTTTTAAGAAGCATACACTGTATGCTCTTTAACCTTTGGTGTACAAAATACTCTGAAAAATATCTAGAGATTTCATAACTGCCTCCATGTTCTGAATTCTGTTTTAGATACTGTGTTGATTTATACAAAAAGAAAATTATCCCTGCCCCTCAAAAAACGTGTAATGACTAAATGAGAAATACAGACACATGAAACAGAAAAAATGCACACAAATTTGTCAATGCTAAAGCATGCTTAGGTTCCCAAGGAAGATAGGTCAGGCAGTCCCTAGTTTACCAATGAGACAAGTTCCAAACATGTACTCCTAACTCAATTAATTAGAGCTCAGAATGCATGTTCCTACAGAAGCAATGTGTCAAATGGTAAATAGGTATAATTGTGACCTAAGTTCAGTTCCTAAAAGCTGGAGAAGAGAAGAAGAATGGTGTTTCCTCTCCTTTTTCATTAGCACCTTGGACATAAATTTGAAATCAGTGAAACAAGTCTTTGCTGTGACCTTCCTTTTCTAGGTTTTGCATTTCCTTACATATACACACATCCAAACACGTTTTAGTATCCTCTTTTTCAGGTTTACTTTCTTTCTCTTTTTTTTTTCCTACAGTTTCCTGGGAATCTCCCAGGTTTACTAAACCCTGTTCTGTGGCTTTTTGGCAACCCTATGTAACTAGATTACCTTTTTTTATAAGTATTTATTGAGTACCTACTATATGCCAAGCACTAGGTGCTAGGAATAGAAACATGAATAATAAGACAGCTCTTTCACAAGAAAAGCTTATGATGCAACTATGGAAGCAAACACATAAATAAATAGTTATGGCACAATATGAAAAATTATATAATGGAAATATATATGATGTCATAGGAGCCTTGAGAAGGAATGGATTAATTCTGCCTAGATAGGGTTAGGAATGTTTATGGAAAAGCTAATAATCAAACTGATATTTGAAAAAAAGTGTAGGATTCAGCAAGCAGAATATTAGGGAAAGAATATTACAAGCAGAAATTTCAGCAAGTACAAAAGTTTGGAGGTTCTTAGAAGCTTAGTCTGTTCATAGAACAGTGAATCACTAGACTAAGGTATTGAATGGTAATTTAGGGTCAGAGCAAAAGAGCCTTAAATTCCAGGCTAAAGAGTTTGGATTTTATCCTAAAAGCAGAAAAGAGCCAGCAAAGATCTTTGTAAGGAAAGAAAAAATGTTATTAGATGTTTTGGTTTAGAGAGCTTGCTATGGTGGCTGGCATGGTAAAGAACGGAAGGGGTCAAAACTCCAGGTATAAGGATCATCAGTAAAGGGTCAGTGACAGAGGCCTGAGTACCTCCTCCTTTACCTCAAAGACCAAAATCCATGTCTCTCAATGCAGCTGTCTCAGAGAGCAATTACTAACAAAGCAGTAAAACACACAGTAAGTATGAATGATGATAGGAAGGAGGTCCCTTAAACATCTTCACTGTTTTAAAATGAAGTACTTGTTAATCAGAAAACCGAACACTACGTTTTCTCACTTATATGTAGGAGCTAAATGGCCACAAGGATGGAAATAATAAATACTGGAGACAAAAAGGGGGAAGGTGGGAAGGGGAGTTAGGGTTCAGATGTTACCACTTGAAGCCCAGTCTCCACCAGTAAGCAGTATGTCCATGTAACAAACATGCACTTGTACCCCCCAAATCTAAAATTTTAAAAACAAATTGATGTATGCTATTTGGAGCAGAAGAGGAGTGAGGCATAGGCAATAGGGACAATTTGTATAAAATGAGAGGAGGCTGTTGAGGGGAGGAGGCACACCACAGACAGGCTAGCTCTGTCTGCAATTGATCAGAGGGTCAGTCATAAACTGATTTTCACAGCTTCTTCCCTTAATAAGAAACAAAGAAACTCTGAATTTGTCAAGTGTCTCTTTCTTCTCCATGTGACAGCTGCAACAGTCCTCTAATTCGACCAATGTAGTCTTTTATAAGTTAACTAACTCTATCAGATCTTGCATTACTGCAGAACTTCAAAACTTGTGACTTTTCCTGGGCACATTTTGGAAGAAGAAAGAATAAAAGGAGGGTGTGAAGCAGAGAAATTAGTCAGGTATACCTGGATCCAGGTGATAAAGCCTTGAGTGATAATGATAAGAGTCAGAATGACTATGGGTTGGCTGGTGAGAAAGGTCCTTCAGAAAGGTAGATTCTGAAGGAAGATATTCTGATTTTCAGATGCTGGCCCTGACCTGCCATAGTACTGGCAAGGAAGCCAGAATGATATTTGGTTGTCTGTTCTGACCCAGGACCATTCTTTTCTTGCTTTCTCTTTAGTGTTGAAATAATAAGATTGGGCAACAGTTACTATATCAACTGGGATCGAAAGATGTTTTATGCACCAAGGAACACACCAGCACAGGCTCGTACCACCACCCTTAATGAGGACCTCGGCCAGGTCAAATATGTGTTCTCCGATAAAACAGGGACCTTGACTCAGAACATCATGACTTTCAACAAGTGTTCTATTAATGGGAAGCGCTATGGTATGCATGTCTTCCTGCTTTCCCAGAGTTCTGGGGAAAATCTACTTTGCAGATTGTTTTCAAGAGTAATATAGCTCTAAACCTACAAGCCTCTGAAACTCATATTTACTTCCTATTCTCATAACACTTGCTATTCACTAAGCAAAGAACACCCAGCTCAGCCGGGCTCGGTGGCTCAACCTGTAATCCCGTGCTTTGGGAGGCTGAGGTGAGTGGATTGTCTGAGCCCGAGGGTTCGAAACCTGCCTGGGCAACTTGGTGAGACCTCATCTCTACAATAAAACAAAAATAAAATTAGCCGGGTGTGGTAGCGCACGCCTGTAGTTCCAGCTACTTGGAAGGCTGAGGCGGAAGGATCACCGGAGCCCAGAAGGTCAAGGCTGCGGTGGTCGGGAGCGGCCACTGCACTCCAGTCTGGGCGACAGAGTGAGATTCCAACTCAAATAAATAAATAAATAAATAAATAAATAAAAAGAACACCCAGCTCATTCAATTCTAACCAAAAAACATTTATTTAGCACCTTATAAATGCTATCCATTGTGTTGGGCATTGGGAATATCAAAGTGTGCAAAACTTAGTCTCTGTCCTCAAGGAGTTCCCAATGTCTTGAGGAAAAACTATACACTCAGCTCACTCTCATATTAAATCAGATGAATCAAAAGGTACAAAGTTTTAGTTAGACCGGAGGAATAAGTTTTCAAGATCTATTGCACTGCATGCTGGCCATAGTTAATAATGGTGTATTTGACTGGGCTCATTGACTCAGTCTGTAATCCCAGCACTTTGGGAGGCCGAGGCGAGTGGATTGCCTGAGCCCATGGGTTCAAGACCAGTCTGGGCAACTTGATGAGACCTCATCTCTACAATAAATCAAAAATTAGCCGGGCGTGGTAGCTCGTACCTGTAGTTCTGGCTACTTGGAAGGCTGAGGTGGAAGGATTGCCTGAGCTCAGTGGGTTGATGCTGGGGTGGCCATGAACATGCCACTGCACTCCAGTCTGGGTGACAGAGTGAGAATCTGACTTAAAAAAAAAAAAGTAATGAAGTTTGATCCATGCTACAGTATGGATGAACCTTGAAAGCATTATGCTAAATGAAATAAGTCAGACACACAAAAGACAAATATTGTATGATTCTACTTAAGTGAAAGATCTAGAATAAGCAAATTCATAGAGACAGAAAGTAGATTAGTGGTTATCGGGGGCTAAGGATGGGGAGAAATTGGAAGTTTTTATTGGGGTACTAAAGCAGTGTTGGAAATATATAGTGGTGATTGTTGTGCAACATTGTGAATATTATTAATGTCACTGATTTCTACATTTAAGATGGTTAAAATGGCAAATTTTTTATTATGTATATTTTGCCACAATAAAAAAAATTTAAACCTTTCTTGAAAACCCTTGCTAAGTCTCTGCTCTGCTCACTTACCAATAGGAGATAACTATGACAAGGATGGACAAAGGATAACAGTCTCTGAGGTAAGTGATTATGGCTCCCTGGGAAATGCATGTGGGAGCTGAGTGAGGCTGTGCTAATATTAAAGCTTTTATTGGCCTCAGAAAGCATTGTATAAATTTTCTGTTTACTTGAGAGGATTTTGATCTTCTTAAAAATGGAAATAGCGGTCAGGCTTGGTGGCTCAGCCTGTAATCCCAGCACTTTGGGATCTCCTGAGCCCTCGAGTTTGAGACCAGCCCGGGCAACTTGGCGAGACCTCTCGCTACAATAAATAAAAAATTAGCCGAGTGTGGTAGTGCACGCCTATAGTTCCGGCTACTTGGAAGGCTGAGGTGGAAGGATCGCTGGTTTGCCCAGAAGGTAGATGCTGGGGTGGCCATGAGCATGCATGTCACTGCTCTCCAGCCTGGGCGACAGAATGAGACTCTAACTCAAAAAAAAAAAAAAAAGGAAATAGCTTTATTGGCTTCTTTCTCTTTAAAATATAATCCATGTTCATTGTAAAAAAAAATTCAGATAACATAGGAATGTATGAAGAAGAAAGTTAAAATTATTCAATCCCGTTTGGTAACCAGTGTAACATTTGGGAGTATATCATTTCAGATCTTTTCATATGTAATGTGTAGACACACACATATGTACATCTAGAGCTACATCTAGAAAATAGAAAGAGATGAAATCATAATATTCATACTATATTCAACTTCTTTTTGTTCACTTGTTCACCTCTATATTGAGGCCATCTTTTCACGTAAGTATGTCTAGATCTACCTCATCATTTTTTGCTTGGCATTAGGGAAGTTGTTAATTATAGCTTTTTAAAAAAAATTTGATTATAGGCTTTGGCGCTCTCCCCCACCTTGGGAAAGTGAATCTTCTCTCTCCCTTCTCTCTCTAATTTACTTTTAAATAAACTTTTCTTTCTTTGCCAAAAAAAAATTTTTTGGTTATAGAATCATAGGGTACAAGTGAGGATTTACTACATAAGCAGTTGCATGCAAATGAAATTTGGGCTTCTAGCTGGCCCACTCTCCCCCTGGCAGTAGACCAGGTACCCGGTGTGTTGCCTCCATCATCATTTTGAGTGGGTGTGTAGTTCAGTTGTAGCAGCATACCTTGCTTTATTTAACCAGTGCTCTATTTGTATTCATTTTTATTTTGCTGTTACAGATGGCACTTTGGAAATCTTCCTGGTACATATATTTTTGTCTACTTTTCTGATAATTATTTCATTAGAATAAAGTCATAGAAGTGAAATTGGTTGATTAAAGGGTAGCCACATTTTTAATGCATTTAATGTTGCCATATGCCCTTCAGATGGATTTGCATGGCTTTAAAATCCCACCAAAAATATATGACTATTCCTTTCCCCCTATATCCTTGTCAGCACTAGGATTAACAGTTTTTTAATCTGTAGAAGTCAAACTGGTGAGATATAACATCTCATTGTTTAAATTACCTTTCTTTGATTGCAAATTGGGTTGAATTATTTTACGTGCTTGGTTTCCTTCCTCTTCCTAATCTCCTTATTGCCCATTTATACTTATTTCGCATTCTTTGGCCTTTTTTTCTTACTTGAAGATGCTCTTTATAGCAAATAGCTCTTCTTTGGTCTGGCACATATGTTACAATTATTTATTCCCATTTTGCCTTTTGGTTTATAATTTTTTCTGCGCAGAAGTTTTTAATTCATGTAATTGAATCTATCACTCTTTTTCTTTTATAATTTCAGGATTTGTGACATATTCAACAGTTTTTACCACACACTTATAAAAATGTCTCTGCTATTCACTCCTTCTATCTCTAGCTGGTTAGTTTTTACTGTCTTGTATTGGACCTCAGTTTTTGTTTATGGATTCAATTTTAAGCATACCTTCATAGGGATTCATCCATTGCATCCAGGGTACTCCTCACCGTACCCCTGTCATGCTAGACCCAAGTCCAAACCCTCAGCCGTTTGACTTATGTACCAAAGGTCTGACTTCAGCTTCCAGCTATCACCTTACTCCCAGCCATCAAAAGAAATTAGGAAGAGGGAGGAAAATCAGTGTTTTTTCATAAATCATCTTCCAGGGCTCTGCTAATGACATTGGCAATATAAGCAAAGTTATAGCTTGTAGGGAGAAATCCTGGAGTTTATTTCCTTTTCCTTTCTATTACTGATTGATCATAATACTTTATTTTCCACTAAAACACTGAAATCTTTGCTCTTTTGTAAACAAACTTACATACAGCCTCAATCCCTTCATTAAAATGATCTCTTGGTGGTTTCTTTCGCCCATGCCATCCCCGGCATGTCTCCCTTTCTTTTCCCTTATCTTTCTCTAATAAATTTTGTTTAAGAACTTTAAAAAAAAAAAAAATGATCTCTTCCCCCTGCCTTAATTGAAACATGACTTTCCCTGAGAACATCCCTTTTCTTCCATTGCTCTCATATTCTGCATACCATAAGCCCAAAAGGATTGTCCTCGTTATTCTGTGCCACATTTAAACCACTGCTTTTTTTCCTTCATACAGTCTTCCTGTGATGCTGATGACTTCTGGCTACATTCATCTTTACTCTTCTGTTGACGTATGTAAATCTTCTGGCTTCTTCATTCACTGAGGACTTTGAAATGTAGCTTATGTTCTCCTTCATCCAATCACTGCTATCATTTTGTGTGGTATTGTCATCTTTATAGATGATCTGTGGACTCTTTTAGGTATCTGAATTAATCTAACTTTCAAATGACCTTTTGGACTAAAAAAAAAAAAAAGTTTATACCATCCATTTCCATGTAACCATGTTATCATCCAGTATTGTACTACTCTGAAATTGTAAACTTCCTTGTCACAATATCTGATTACACACCTTATTCCTCCACTCCTCTCAGTACTTGGTTCAGTAATTGAGATTTTAAAAGTATACCTGCTTTTTTATCTCATGAAAATTTATAAACACTCTGCTTTCCTTTTTCCCCCCGAATATCAATCCCTCATGACCTTACTTCCCTCTGTTCTTAACTTGCCTGTCTATACCCCAGATCATAAGCATCCTTAATACCTTACTAATCCTCCTTTTCTTCCTCTTAAATCTCTGAGCAAGTCTCAGCCTTGAATTAACCAAACTATGTATATTGCTCTGTTTCTAATCTGCGTGCTGGGCTCATTTTGGAGATCATAAAACCATTATAAATTCAGAGACCCCCACCTTCTTCTGGTTCCTCAGTGCTACTTGGCAAATTTTTTTTTTACCTGTTTGTAATCAGCTTCATACTTTATTTTCCATATCAGCTTCTCCAAACATTCAGCACTCCACTGAGGAAAAAAAAAAATAGCATTCTCCACCTTTCCCTCCTTTCCTTCAGTCTCAAAAAAGATACTATTTCTTTCCATACTAATCTATGTATATTCCAGAGTCCATCCTACTTCATCAGGGACCTCAGTTAATTCTGTATTTTCTCTTTCTTAATATCTAAATATCCCCTTATATGATTCTTTCCCTTCAACTCAAGTCTCCTTTTTCTTTAAAAAAAAAACCTTTAATGCCTCCATACAATGGAATATTATTCAGCCATAAAAAGAAGTGGGCTATCAAGCCATGGGAGGTTAAAAAAACTTGGAGGGAATTTAAATGCATATTGCTAAGTGAAAGAAGCCAATCTAAAGAGACTACACATTGTATAATTCCAAATAGATGACATTCTAGAAAAGACAAAACTATAAAGACAGTAAAAAAGAAAAAAGACCAGTGATTGCCAAGGATTTGAGGGGAGAGGGAAAAAGGATAAAGTAGTGGAGCATGGGAGATTTTGGGGGCAGTGAAACTATTCTGTATGACACTGTCATGGCAGATTCATGATGTCACACATTTGTCAAAACCCAGAGAACTGTACAACACAAAGACTCAACCCTGTCATAAACTATGGCCTATAGTTAATAATAAAGTATCAATATTGGCTCATCAGTTATAGCAAATGTAACACACTAATGCAAGGTGTTAATAGGGGAAACTGTAGAGTGGAGGGGAGAGAAGAAATATACAGGAACTCTCTGTACTTTATGCTCAATTTTTTTGTAAACCTAAACCTATTCTAAAAATAGATTATTAATTTAAAATGAAATGGGTTTTAATCAGAGATAACCCATAATAGTAAGTTTTTAAAAAATATTTACTTTTTATTAATATTTTTTTAAAAAACACTTAGAACCTTTCCTTGTTTCCACATTCCCCTCTAGCTATTGTCTATCTCCATCAATCAGTCTAAAATATTTGAGTGTCTACTATATGTCAGACCCTGAGTTCGTGCTAAAGGTTCAGGAAAAACAAAACAGACTTGATCCCCACCCAGAGTCAGCAGACCAGAGGAGGAGCCGTAAAAGTAAACAGACAATGATAGCAGTCTATTTCCTCACCTTTCATTCATTCTTCAACCAGCTCTATGTAATCAAACTCTGTCCTATTATGTCCACATTAACTGTCCCAGGCAAGGTCATTTAACACCTTTTAACTCCTGACCCAACTTCTCTGTGGATTTTAACACTTTAAATTTCACTTTTTCTTAAAGCTTTTTTGTCCCTTGGCTTCTGTTAAATAACAACTCTCTTCTTGTTTTTCTTCTTGTCTGATTGCTTTTTCTCATCTCCTTGCCTTAGGTACTGATGTTCCCTTAGGACTCTATTAAGGAACCACATTTTCATCTGCATAGTCTCTCCAGATAATTTCATGTACTCACATGGCTTTAACTACTACCTACTTACTGATGACTTCCAAATTTATATATCCAAGGAAGCCTTGATAGCTACCTCCCCTTTATGGCCAAGGCCAAAGACATTTTATAAAAATTGTTTTATAGCTATATTGTAGCAATTTCAAGTTTCCTCAGTTGCCATCTTCCACCCTCCATTCTGAATCTACTTCCTCTCATATGTTATTATCCATAGTTTCCATCCTTTTATCTAGTACCTGGATTGCCTTTCAGCCTTGTTTGGCTGGTTGTATGGCTTTCATTTTGTAGTTATCCATGAATGCTGTTTCTCAGAGCATGCTGTACTGCAACTCTAAGCCAGCCCTGCCTTAGTCCTGTAACCAGTCAGGTTCAGCATTCTTAAACATTGCTTATCTGGAAGGAGAGGTCAGGAACTAGCTCAGGTCTCTTTCCTGAGCTTTGGAACTATATATACAACTACTTGTATGAAGAACATATGGGTAGTAATGAATCTCCAATTCAGTCTGTCAAAAACCCTCTCCTCCTGCTGGGTATTCTATGTCAGTGAATGGTTTCACTGTCTATCCAGGGGTCCAATTAGGAAATGCAAAATTATTCCTAACTTTTCTTTCGTTCTTTATATCTATGTCTTACCACTTCTAGCTCCCTACATTTCCAAATCCATCCCCTTAATTTAATATTTATTGTCACTACTTTATCATTTCTTTTGTGAACCACTAAGTGGTCTCCTAAAAGGCCTCCCTGCTCCTCATTTTGCTAGTTTCAGCATATTTCCCATGCTGCTGCCATGTGACTTTCTCTATCACAAATTTATTGTGTCCTTTCTGGTGGAAAATCACTATGACGCTGCATTGTGAATAAGATGGCAATGCAGGATCTGGCTCGAGCCTACTACTCCAACCTTACCTCTTATTACTCACCAGCCTCTAGTTTCAAAGAATGTGCCAGTAGGACACGATTCTAGAGAAGTGTCAGGGTATATGTGCTATATAATGAGTTACTAAGCCCATGAACTTTCCAGAGCTCATAACTCTATGGTTGGCGAAGTCTAGGGCTTGGCTTTGCACCTGACTGGTACTTCCTCACTGCTTTGACAAAACTTCCTCCAAATGAGATATAGAAAAGAGCCAATATAGCTCACTGCAAACTCCCCTCTTCCTAACATAGCACCAAGCAGGGAAATTGTGTCTATACTTGACATATCAGGGCCCAGACCAGGTAGAGCCACATAATACAGAGAACTGGAGAAAGATCCTTGAGAGTTTTGGTGTAACCTGAAGAAGTGGGTTAATAACTTCACACTGCAGGGTGGGAATAAGAAAGTCACAAGGCCAGGCTGAGAGAGAGGACAAGTGTTTACCCAAGGTGGCTACAAGCAGTCAAACTGAAATGGAGAATGAGAGTCAAAGTCTAAAGGAGCCAAAGTCATAGCTAGGAAAATGGTGAGTGAATATTAGGTCCAAGGATTGAGGCAAGAAGTAAAATAAGAACACAAGCAGCAAGGTCAGTGACCATGAAGGTTAGAGGCAGGAAGACTCAGGTATGCTGACAGGACAAACAAAATTAAGTCTGTGAACAACAAGCACGTACTGAAGCTTCCTTGTCACATGGCTGCATCTCTATCTCGTAATATTCCTCTCTAGCCCCCATTCAACCCTTGTGGGGCTAAAAAGGATTAGTGCAACACAGTGATATCGCTGGACCCAGGACTCTGTTCCTTGCTCAGCTCCCCAAATCTGGCAAAGAACAACCAGAAACAATACTCTTTCCAAACACCACTTACAGATAGGGAGAAATTACCCCCTTGGGTCTGATTATCCTCAGGTTTAATTATCAGGGATTTAGGACTTGGAAGAGTGGAGTTTAAAATAGCCATTAATCATTCAGAATAGCTGGGGTGAAAAGGGGGCACTAGGGCTCTGCCAAGCAGTGCTCTGCTTGTCTCCCATAGGAAGGATCTTTTCTGATGGTCCCGGTCAGAGCTACAAGGGCCTCTGAAACCAGCACAGGGGCTCCTTCATTTGTCTTGATTTCCCCTTCCCATCCTCCTAAGAGTTTTCATTACATTACAGAAATTGTCTCCAAACTGACCTTCAAAAACTTATCAGCTACTGCTGAAAAGCTTGTTCTTGCTGTGTGTTCCAGAAAGAAAAGGTCGACTTCTCCTACAACAAACTGGCTGATCCTAAGTTTTCATTTTATGACAAGACTTTGGTGGAAGCAGTGGAAAAGGGAGATCACTGGGTGCACTTGTTTTTCCTCTCACTCTCATTGTGTCATACCGTGATATCAGAAGAAAAAGTGGAAGGTGAGGCGAGGCCTGAGGCTTCATGGGCTAAGAACGTGGCCTGGAGTCTAGGCTGCTTAGAGATGGGGGTGATTTGATATGCTTTTTAATGGCTTGATATAAGCCATGCTACCCATTCTACTGGGTAGCATTGTCCAGCAATGGGATGGATAGTCAAGATAAGTAGTGAGCTCTTAGTTACTGGAGGTATTTAAGAAGAAAGCAACCTCTTGATTTAGAAAAAGATCCACATATTAAATAAGGGCCAAACTTGGTGCTACCTATGGAGCTTCTGATTTTTTTTTTTGAGTTGGAGTCTCACTCTGTTGCCCAGACTGGAGTGCAGTGGCCACTCTCGGCCACCACAGCCTCGACCTGCTGGGCTCCGG
>CAUYQG010003761.1:0-14825 GCA_963574415.1 Tarsius wallacei
GTCCCTCTGCTCATCTATCTCATTACCTGCACCTGTAATATTGTATATACCAGAATATTCTTTTATGTCTACCTACCAGCTATGTTTATCTAAGCTGTCAAAACAGTTGTTCCCTAATTCAGTGAAGAGATTATTTTGTACCTTTTTGATAATCTATTATTATCATAATAACAATGATACATTTTTAATTTAATTTTCACATTTTCTTTCCCCCGTTAGATTATGAACTCTTTTTTTTTTGAGTTGAAGTCTCACTCTGTCACCCAGACTGGAGTACAGTGGCACGCTCCCGGTCACCACAGCCTCGCCCTGCTGGGCTCCGGCGATCCTTCCGCTCAGCCTTCCAAGTAGCTGGAACTACAGGCGCGGGCTACCACGCCCGGCTAATTTTTGATTTATTGTAGAGATGAGGTCTCGCCAAGTTGCCCAGGCGGGTCTCGAACCCACGGGCTCAGGCAATCCACTCACCTCGGCCTCCCAAAGCGTGGGATTACAGGCTGAGCCACCGAGCCCGGCATGAACTTCTTGAAGACAGATTGTGACCTAACACTTTTCACCTTTTCCTTGCATTTTCATACTTAGTATAATGACAAGTTTTTAATGTGTGTTCTAAAAGCACTTTTCAATTTTATAGACTATAAAATATTAAACAACAATTGCCAGTTTTTGTTTCTGAAAAAAATCTGAAAGGACATGTGAAGCTTAAAAATAATGAGAACTGCCTACATGAAGCAAAAGATGTATCTGAACCAAGGCTGAATAATTCAGTGGAAGCAGGAGACACTGAGCAGAGCAGAGGCTATGCATTTAGTACCAGTGAAGGTGAATGACCAAGCCATGGGGAGCAGGAGGCTTGTGATTACCAGTATTAAAAAAGAGCTTAGCAGAAAAACCAAGTGAAAGTTTTGAATGTCTGATTGTACACCCATGTTCCCAATTCATTTGAGGATGGTTCCTCATATAAATTATGGTGTCCAATTCTTCACTCTTTTTGCATTTGTAAATACTGAAAAGTCTGATAAAGTTTTTAATGCCCTCATAATTTGAACAATATCAATGGGAAGCTATGATGCATAGAAAGTCAAAATCACGTATAACTGAGTCTTCATAACCAAAAGCTAAATGCACACAGCCCAATTTTTATGACAAATTTCCATAAGATTAGAGAACATAACATTTGTAGCAGCAAATTTTGTGCAGGATGTGAAAGCAAGATGTCTAAGCAGAAATCTGATGCTAGTGCCAATGATAGTAATAGTGGCTGAAAAACAGCATGGTGGTGGTGGTTACAATGATGCTGGTGCTGTGTTTTGGCACTAGATTATGTTAATTTGTTGCATGTTCTATAAGGAATTCAAGGCAGAATGCCAGTTTTTCAGGACTGAATCAAACAGTGGAGGTTAAGAATGGCTGCACTATATGTACCCTTGCTCATAGCCTTCATGGGAATAACAAATCTTGCTGCCAGAAATCATCTAAAAATTAATGTGCTGTATAAATAAATAAAAATGAAAATATTATATAATTTCTTACTTGTGCTAGTCAAAGTTTCCTCTGGGCTAAAAGTTGCATACTCCGAGGTCATCATTTTGTTCTATGATTCCCTCTTAAGTTATGCAGCATCATATCTCTGGCTGGGCCTGGTTTATCCATACATGTAGTTATTGACCCAACAGTGATTTTAAATATCAATTTCCCTTCTCATATGAGCAAGATATAATTGCTCATATAAATTTTGTTTTCATTTTGAGAGTCTAGCAAAATGGTTTTATTGTGTATCATAAATTAAAATTTTTGAAAACTAAAATTTATGAAAAGATCTATCATTACCAATGTGCCAAAAAGGACATGTCTGTATTTTCCTAAATAAGCAAACCAAGATAAACAACAATATCAGACAAAATCAACAAGCACAAAAAAATCATGGTGCCTTGTCAAAAGAGCAAAAAACATTGATTTATTTAGAATTTTATTATATTGACAATTTAATAATAACAGTTGATTACATGTATAGATTTAATATGAATATGTCAGATGACAATTCTTTAAAAATCCTCATGGTGAGGGAAAAGTTATGATGCTTTCTGGGAAATGCTATTTATAATGAAAGAGAATATATTTATAGCTCAGAGCTCATTTTTATGCTCGGTTAAAAAATTTAAATTGTTTGTAATTTTACATCATTTTTCTGAAATTATGAGATCTTCCACATGGAGTTTTGCGTTTTCTAAATGTCATGAAAAAATTATCCCAGAAGTTGCAATAACCTGTACAATACTACCAATGAAAACAACTATTGTAATGCAATCAAGCCCCTTGTTACTTAAATATCAACACATGGCATGAATTTGATAGCTTACAAAAACATTTACTAGGTAAGTAGAGAAAAACAAATAAACAAACACATTTAATGAGGATAATTGAACCAGAATTTTCTGTTAACATTTACTTAACAATGTCGGGAGGAAATTTACTGAAAATTTATTTTCCTTTAACTATGTTAGTCTTTACCTGTACAAAGCCATCAAGTGACAAATGTCCCTTTTCATTTTTCTGTCTTTGGGAACTAGTTTAAACTACATGTTGATGACATGGCTTGTGAGTAGATGAATGAGTGGTATTACAAATGAAAACTGAAAGAAGACATATGTATAATAAAAAGAGTATAAACAATATGATATTGTATTGGAAATTCTTGCCATGCCTCTGTATTATACAAAATACATAATGTATTATACTGTGTATTATGTATAAGCATACTTTCCTTGGATGCCTCATCATTGGGATCATGAGTTTTAGTGTGGAGTCACTGAAATAGTGACAAAGTTGTATTTGTTTCTACTAATTCCATCCCTAGACCGTTTTCATGCCTTCTTATTTTCTTTTAAGCTTTCAACATTAGTTGAAATAGTCAGAATTAATTGACTATTAGTTGAATAGTATTTCCTTTTTTATAGTCACCTCTCAAACCTAACATTAGGATAATTTTAGAATGTTTTGTTTAATAATGTAATTATTTTGCATATATATCTTTATGAAAGAAAACTAGGGGTGGAGAAGGAAGACAGATTGTCCAAATCTATAAAATGACAAAGTGATGGAGTCAGCATCTGCTTGATGGTGCATCAAAACTCACATTCATCAACAAGTGATATTATGCTGGTGATTTCTGTCTCCCCTTCTTGAACCCCTAGGTTCTGTATTCACCTTTTCATACTCTACTTTGTTCCCTGGAGGTGTTTTATTGCATAACTCATCTTCCTTGCCTACTGAGATATGAGAGAGTAGGAGAGGCTATAGAAAGAGGCTTAAGTATTTTTCTCTGCTTCCCCCTGCTCTAGGCTACAGGTTCTGGTAATTGCTGTGTCCCTCATGACCACAGGGCTATAGTGTCTCTTTCACTGGTTCCTCCCGCCTCAGGTCCCATTGGGATTCAGTAACTTGCTCACCCCTTGCTTTTGCTGGTCCAGCCTGGCTTCAGCAACTCTTCTTTGTTCTCTTACACTCAACCACATCTTTGCTAATAGGCCCCTCTTCGAAGTCTCTTTGAATGTCTGAATTTGGATTCTCTTTTCTACCAGGACACAGAAGTAAACAATCTATAAAATGACCACTTAAAAAATAAGTAGGCATTTTGATTCAGGTTGAAAAATTAAATTCTATTGTTTAACTAAGGCTATTTATTTATTCATTTATTTTAAAGATGTGGGGGTACAAAACGAAGTCTATTTTTCATTTACTTTTGGCTAATTACTTTTTCACTTTTTCCTAAATATAGATTCAGTTAAGATGCAAACTTCTCTTCACTCTCTTTGATGATGTGAAGAATGGAAGAAAAGGGTGTGATTATAAGAAAATAATTTCCTTAAATTAAAAAACCCACACATATGTGGAGATACTATTTTTAAAAATTAGTTTGAAATATCAAAGTGTTTCTGGTAAATAGTAGCTTTTGCCCCATCCCTTTAAATGGCAGTGAGGTTGCTGAAAAATCTTTGTGCAATAGTGCAAAGTTTGAACTAAATATAGATTTGGGGTTCAGAGCCTGCTGAGTTGAGTGTGCTGAAAACATGAATGGAGCAATCAGGACAAACTAGAATGGTGGTCATTGAATTTGTTGCTACTTGTTTATTTTGTAGACAAACAATTTGACTTTTTTCCAACCTAAATCTAAACAAGTGACTTTAGTGGTATCAGAATTCTGACATGTGATCAGAATTTACCTTTCAAGCAAGTCAATGATTGGGTTTCGTTAAATTTACAATAAAAAAAGAACTTTTTGTCATTGTTACTTGCTTTTCTTCTAGTTGTTGTAGTGCAATGAACCAAGCTGGCTTGTCAGTCTCTTTTTAATACTGTCACTTCTAAGTCCCAAACAAATGTTGTCAGTCAATGCAACTACTTCTGGTCTTAAAAGACTTTCATCACAACTTTATGGTTTGCCTGGGTTATGAGTTTAGAAACTCTGGCTTTGCATACCTCAAGAACACAAAGAATTTTTTCACATCTGTACAACTATACATTTTTGGCAGAATAATCTGGCCCATGTGTCTCAATACTTGTAAATTTAAAGCACTTTTTTCATATATCCTTTCTTTGTCAATCATAGATTGATACCTCACAGAATGATACTTTTATCTAGCACTTCATAGAATTTAAATAAGTAAATATGAAAAAAATGTCTGTGATTAACTTATTTTACAATAGGAAGTTAAGAAGTATGCCTTCAAAAAACTACGGCGAAAAGCATTCATTTAGTAAAGGAAATACAAATAAAAGGTCTTAAAAATTAGGGGTAAGTGGAGTATTATTACTTTTGGGCACTAATAAAGTTGTTCAATTTGTAAGGATTTTATATAATTTCTCTATCTAGACTAAATATTCTTTGGTGGTAGAGACCATTTAGGTATTTGTATCTCTTCAGATAAAAAACACCTCTTCTTGTCTAAAATGAGAGTTAAATAACTGCTATGATTACTGAAATGACAATGATATTCTGGTATGAAACACTTCAAGATGGCATGGCACTTCTTGATCAAATATTTCCAGCAACAATCAAATTTAGGGTAAATATCATAAAGAAACATGAATATATGAGGTAGATCCCTGCCCTTCCACCCCCTACATCCTCCAAAATAGGTAATCCAAAACACTAAGACTGTGAGAATCTCTTCACTTCCCTGGCTAAAGTGTTCAACTATGACTTAAATGATATCTTCTGTCACCAGTTCTCAAGACATAGAACAATAGGAATAGTTTATATGTAACTAATCATACCAAAAATCACTGAACCTCCTATATATGCCATGGTCAAATTCTAAGAATACTAAGTATGCACCTCATCTTCAATGACTTTCTTTCTATATCTTTGCTACATAGCTGACGACCAAGCTCCACTTTGCCCTTACCTGAAACCACTGTGCTTCTGAAATCAGATTCCAATCTCCCACACTCTGACCTTCTGGCTTATACTCCTGACACACTTTTTAGCTTTTTTTGGAAGATCTGTAATCTATTGATTGTTACAATAAATAAGATTTATTGACTGTTTTGTATTTACTATGCCTTGTGGATAGCAGTAGCTCATAGTTTTCTCCTCACACTAAACTGGAAAACCCCCAGTTCTGTATCAACTCAAATATTAGTCTTTCCCAGATCTGTACACAGTCTGGTTAGCACTATTGGGGGAAATAACACAGGAGTGTAAGTTGCTGTCACTGTATTCATGTGAAACCCTGCTGGAAAAATTCAGGTCTTACTCTCATTCATTCACTTTTCTTTTCTACAATATTCATTATTCAAATGTTATACTTTTTAAAACTAACTATTCTTCATTTACTTCTCTGAAAAATATTGAATTCCCGTAAACCTTTCTGATAAAATAGAAGTGATCCAACAGAATCTTCCTCAAATTTTCATCATAAAATCTATAAATCCTTTCTTCCTTCCTTCCTATTATTATGGGAAAGAAATTCATTCCCCCATCCAAAGACAGTCCTCCCAACCACACTCTAGTGCCCACAGGACTTCAGCCATCTGTCCATCATGTCCTCTCTTTCATGTATCTGGTTCCTTCTCATTTTACTCTCATTCTGGAGCACTACAGCCTTTCTCATCCTCTCCATACACAATCGAAATGGTCCTTTTGGATTTGTGACCATTCACTCATATACCTTGCAGTAATTTTCTGCTTCTTATTCCTCCTTCAAAGTCATATTTCTCAAATATCTGTATACTATCGAAGTCTCCTGTGACTTCAATCTTTTACTTTGAATACTACCAGCTTCTCCAAGATCATCAATGACCTTGCTATCTCTAAATTTAAAAGATAACAATTACTGTCTTACCTTGAAAACACATTTTCTAACACATTAATTACTCAACTAACGTACTTGAAAAGTAATGCAATCCTAAAAACTGGCTTCCGTAAAAAGATAATAATTTTTACAAAATTTCATGAAAGCTGGTTACATCTCAGTGCTTAAGGCAATCAAACCTCACCAACCTGAAGGCTGGATTACAGCTCTTGACCCTGGCAGGGAAAAAGCTGTTGCTTCTTCATGCAAGAAGGCTGACATAGGGGATTCTGCAACTGGCTTGTTAATATCTATTAGCTGAAGCAGCAAGGCTTGGGCCCCAGTTTATTAATCCTACTAAGGAAGAACTGGAGATACATACCCTGAACTGCAATTTGCTGCCAGACTAGAGCTGGAATGAAAGCTCTGCAAAATCATCTTTCTATTTTCTTTCCTCCAATTACTGAATGATCAGGTGAGGACCAGGATTTCTATAACTCTGCCTTGCATCCAAGCACCAGGATACTCACCTGGAGTCTAATGTATAGCCTTAATGCAGTTTTTGTGCTGCCCAAGAATAAATTGTAGTGTCTCTATTTAACGCTGCTCCAGCAGGCAGGGAGTATGTGCTCCTTCACTATTTGTCTTTGTTTGCAGGACAATTTGTAGACATTCTTCTTTTAAAATTTAAACAAAATAAAATTTATAAGGTAAAAAGATACAATTCTTCTTCTGTCTTCCTTCCCAGCCTCTCTTATTGTCCTAGGAATAATCACTGTTAACCTATCAACCAATAACTATCTATACACTCGGACATTTTCCATGAAGGTAGACTATATAAATGCAAATATAATATAATAAGTATATAAGGACAGGAAGATAGGGATTGAATGAGAAATAAGTAAGAATATTTTTTGAAGGTAAAAGTAGTCATTTACATTTCAGTTCTACGACTTGTCTTTTTCACTTCATAACATCATTTGGAGATCTTATTTTTCCTGCCAGTATTCAGTAGGACAGCAGAAATCTATTAATCTGTAATATAGGAAAACCATAATTTAATAAACTATTTTAATATTGATGAACATTTTAGTGAACTCCAGTTTTTCATTATTATAAATAACAATGCCATGAATATCCTTACAAATCCTTCTTTATGAGCATTTGCAATTTTTTAAGGCATAAATAAAAATGCAAGCTCTGTGAAGACGAACACCTTGCATGTTTTATTAACTGTGTATTCTCAGTACCTAAAACAGTATGGAGTAACTAGTCGGTGTCCAATAAACAGCTGTTAAGTAAAGAACTACTACAAGTTGATTTGTGCATTTGAAATTTTGGCATCAGTGAGCCAATTGCTTTCCAAAAGTCTCCACTAGTTTACTTTGCACCAATTACAAAAATATCTGTTTCCTCACACTCATGTTAGCAATGGATATCATAAATTTTGCATGCTTTGGTTTTTACTAATCTATTGATCAAAAACAAAGCCACATAACCACTTAGCCATCTTGCTAATTAATAAAGTGGTTTATAGGATTTTATATGCTTATTATTAAACTGTTTTTGATAAAATTTATGCTATTTATTTTTCAGTTATAGAAATGTATTAAAAATTCTAGAAAGCTATTTTTCTAACATGTAATGCAAATATTTGTCATAAACTTTGAATGTTACCTTTTCGTGTATAGAAATTTAACATTTCATAAAATTTCCCAATATTTCTTTCTGTAGTTTCTGTGTTTTATGTGCTATTTAAGAAGGCGTTGTATACTTCTCAGATTACATGTGTTCTCATTTCCCCTTAAAATTTGTTAATTCAAGTATTTATTATGTCTGCCAAATACAGCCCTTTCTAAAAAGTTTGAGTTAAAGTGTTCAGTCATAATTAATTATTAACTTCTACAGTTTGCATTTGCAACATTTCTTGCTTTACACATTTTGAAGATGTGCCTTTATTTTTGTCTCCGGAAATTTTTTCTTCTATCACTGTTGATTCTTTTCTTACTATTTTTTTAGGTTCTAAACTTCTCAACTCTTATTAAAGGATGGTAGATTTCCTGGATTTATAGTGTTTGCTCCTGTATATTCTTTCTAAAAGATTCTTCATCTCTGTTTCTTTTTATTTTTCTGTGTCCTGACAACTTTCTCAACTTTATCTTCTAAATTATTAATTTGGTTCTTAGTCAGATAGCATGGTATTATTAAGCCTATATATTTGCTTTTATACATCTTATAATTTTGGAAAATGAATTTTTATTTTTTGAGAGCTATATCTTGTCTTCTGCTTAGTTCTTTTACATAGCAGTTCATTACTATTGTTTTATCGGAAGATATTTTCTTGAATTTAGCTCAGGAAAATGGATTAAAATTCATCTCTGTTCCCTCAGTAATCTTTATTTTTCCCCTAGGATCAAGTATTTTGCGTGTTTATTCAATACTTCTCTTTCATGATGCATATTTTATCCAATTTCCTAGAGATACCTGCATGTCATTCTTAACTATGAATGTTGAACATAACTAGCAGGTATGGGTCTCTAACAGTGCAGCAATTTATTTTCCAAAAGATCACTGTCACAATGTAAGGGCTGATTATGAGACCTGTGCATCTGGCTGTGGGTGCATCACTGGCTGCTTTACTTCAGAGTGTATGGGTACAAAACCTGCAGGTAAACCCTGTAAGCACTCTTGGACGGTTCTCTGGTTGGCAATTTTGTACCTTTTCTTCTTTTTCCAGAGGAGTTGGGGTAATCCGGTGATAGAGCAAGCCCTGCTCTGCTTCCCTTCCCAAACTCTCACTCATATTAGGACATGTCCTCAGCACAAAATAAATAACCTTATTTAAAAAAAAAAAATCACTCGGTTACTTTATCCTCAGCTCAAATAGTGCTTCTGGATGTACTCAATATCTGTCCCCACACCACCACCAGTGATTGAACATTAAGATTGTGATTTCTTTAACAAATAGTGCTGATTGTATTAATTTCTTATTGTTGCTTAACCAGTTACTCAAAACCCACAACGGCTTAAAACAACAACTAGTTCTTCTCTCACAGTTCTGCAGGGCAGAAGGGCATGGTGTGACTGGGTTCTCTGCTCAGTCTCCCACAAAACTGCCACTGTGTTGGTTGGTGCTGGGGTTTCATAGGAGGCTCGGTGTCTTCTTCCAAGTTATTCATATTGTTAGCAGAATTAAATTCCTGAGGTTCTGCCCTGTTTCATCTTAGCTGCAGGCTGCTCTTAGATCCTCGAGGTCACCTACATTCCTAACCACATTACTTCCCCATCCTTGGAGCCAGCAACAAATCCCTATCATTCTTAAAAGTCTTTTGGTTTCTCTTGTCTCTGTTTGACTTCTAGTCACTGTCATAAGAGCTGACTTGATTAGGTGAGACTCACCCAGGACAATCTCCCTTTTAATTAACTCAAATTATCAGGAACCTTTACAGCCTCTGCTGGAATCATTTCTTGCCATGTAAGGTAACATCATCAGGAGAGTGATATTTTCTCACATCCGTGGTTCATGCACACACTCAAGATTGATGTATAGCCAGGATATTATGGATATCAGTGCTCCTTCCTGTATCTGGCCCTAAGCTTAATAGTTATAGCTCCATAGAATCAACGGAGGCAATGCAATATAGTAAAGGACCAACAAGACCACAACTTATTTGAAGAATTTATTGTCTGAGTTATGGCACAGGAAAACAAAAGATTTGGTTAATACTATGTTTTGATTTTCAATTCAAAGGAGTAAACTGTTTTCAAAGTTTACATTGTACTATATAGCCAAAATGTGACAAAGTTTAACAAGTTGTGGCAGAATTGCCTCAATCTCTTCTTTTGGTTTCCTTCCACTTTGTTTTACCTAGAGGGAATATTTTCTATGGTTGCCAATGGTTTGTGCCACGGCATGCTTCTCACTGGGCTTCTAAGCTCCACTATGAACCA
The DNA here is from genome assembly GCA_963574415.1 of Tarsius wallacei. Lineage (NCBI taxonomy): Eukaryota > Metazoa > Chordata > Mammalia > Primates > Tarsiidae > Tarsius > Tarsius wallacei. The sequence goes on from CAUYQG010003761.1 coordinate 10,248, forward strand.
TGGGCTTCTTTTTATATTTATTTGATGAACCTTTTGTAATCCCACACTTGTGGCAGCGCTTAGACTTAAGTCTAACAACCGCACTGGTCTTGAGGGTGATACTGCTTCTCCCTCTGCTATTTTCAAGAACGTTCAGAAGTCTTGCTTGAATTCTCTACAGTTTAGCTGAGACCAGTGTAGCACTTGTAATGAGACTTATACGAGGATAAGAGATAGGAATTGCAAATTCAAGCAACAAAACTACCTGGCTGTTACCATAGTCCACAGGTTCAGGATCATGGTCTATGTCCTTACCATTCCTAAGTCCTAACCAATCTCTGTTCAATAGTGTGCCTTAAAACAGAAGGCTGTTTTTTTCTTCTTCCAGTCTAGAAGTTCCATCTTCCCACTTTAATTTCTTCCTATTGACCTGCCTTTTTCTAGGATAATTGCCAATGAAAATAGATCCGAAACTTTACAATATTTTAAGTAGATACTTAATGTGAAAATTTAGGTCTTACAGCATCTTTAGATTGGCCAGAGTGGTGGGAGTAATAGTGCAGCCACTGAATTAATAAGTTTAATTAATTAGATACAATAATATACTACACCTGATAAATTCTAGGAGTAAGAAAATTGCTGCTGCTACCTTTGCTGCTTCACGTTCACAAAACTAGTGGCTAGATACAGAAATACAGAGCTGGTCCTCAGTAAACTGACTCTGAGTTAATCAAGGGAGTTTACCCTGGTCGGGCCTGATCTAATTGGAGTGAGTCCTTAAAAGAGATCAGAGAGAAGCAAGTGAGAACGGCTGTCTTGCCAGCCTTGAACATGCAAACAGCTCTGTTTTAAACTGTTATGGAGAGGGTAACTTGGCAGGTGATGGTGGATAGCCTCTGGGAGCTGACAGCAGTTCTCAGACCACAAACAAGAGAATAAGTACGTCAGGCTTACAACAGCAGGGAACTGAGCTCTGCCAGGATTCAGTGAGCAGCGAAGAAGAGCCCCAGTTTCTGATGAGATTGTATTTCTCATCAATCTCTGGATTTCGGCAGGCTAGATACTGAGCAGAGAACCTCGCGAAACTGTACCCAGACCAATGACTCACAGAGACTGTGAAATAAAACATTTGTGATGGCTTAAGCTGCTCAATTTGTAGCAATTTGTTATGCAGCAATTAAAAACTAATATTGCGGCTTTCACCTTACTTGTGCTTTACAAATATGTATGTGGGCATCTAATTGGTGGAATCCTAGTTTAAGGAAGTCTTGATGTAGTTCTTAGCTCTTTCCTTTTTTTGGTATTGAAAAACACATGAAAGTGGGAGGAAGTAGAGTACAAGTAACAAGAGACAGTATTCTGCATAGATAATATCTAGTTATTTCAAAAAAAATCCTATTTTTAAAAATATGTGGTTATAATGTAATAACCCCAAATCAATATACTCTATATGTCTAATTTTATATGTAAAATATCATTTATAAAAAGATATCAATAGTGCTATATGAGATCAGTTTTATCCAACCTGGTCCTCCTCCAATGTGAAATGGTTAACAGGTGTGTATTCCTTTTTAGAATTTTCTGAGGTCTAAAAGTTTGATTAAAATACACCCATGTACATATTGGTATGTATTCACATATTGCCAGAATCCACATTTAGAAAGTAAACAGAGCTATATGTTTTACATTATCAACTTTTCTTTTTGCAACACATGAATATTTTCAGCTTCTTAGAGTTGTGGGTCCTCTTTTTTATTTGTATTTATTTTTTATTGTGGTCTCTGGTTTGAATTTGCAAAACTAAAATTCATTTTATGGATTCCTTAGAAAATTTGAAAATGTTATTATTTCAGTTTCTGAAGGTCAGGAATTTGGATGCAGCCTAGCTAGTGGTTCTGGCTTGGGGTCTTTCATGAGGCTGCAGTTTCTGGAGACTTGTCTGGAGGTGGATAATCTGCTTCCAAGCTTACTCATATGGCTGTTGGCAGAAGGCATCAGTTCCTCGCCATGGAGCCTCTCCAGGATGCTGCTCATGGCATGACTTTCCAAGAATGAGTGGTGAGGAAGAGAGAGAGAGAGAGAGAGAAAGAGAGAGAGAGAGAGAAATCAAAACAGAAGTTTCTGTGTCTTCTTTATTACCTAATCTTAGGTATGATATATCATCACTTCGGTCATATTTTATTGGTCATAAATGAGTTACTATATTCATGTCCAATCTGATGGAAGAGGATTATAAAAGAGTGTGAATAACTGAAGGTGGAGATCACTGAGCATCACCTTGGAGGCTGCTTACGAATATGTGATATACTTCATAAAAATTAACCTGGAGATCAAAAGATATAAGAGGAAGGCTAGCCTTGAATCTCAAAGCTGATGGAGCTGGTTGCAGCTAGTGAAATCCAATGTGTATGTTCTTCTTTTAAGTTTTCAAGCATATGTCAATACTGCAATTTGTCTGCAACCTTTCATTCTTTTCTTACATAGTAATTGAACCTGGGGTTTTAAACTTGCTATATAGCTTCCCAGAATAAACACCATATTTTCCAATCTTTCCTGGAACTAGGTATATAGCATCTGATGTGGGTGAAAAGTCATGGGCAAATTATGAGCCATGCCATTTTATTTGTGTATTTTTGGGGTGTCTTCTAACTATTGAAATGGGAACAAGGAGATGAGCCTTCTTGGATCATATGGGTGAGATAAATCCTCTAGGGATGGCAAGGCAACAAGGTAAGAAGAGCACAGGAACTGACCCTTTAGAGATGCCAACCTAGTTCTGGATTTTTTTATATTTGGACCTTTGGATAAGAACCAAATCAATTTCCTTTTTGTCTAAACCAAAATTATTTTTGGTGTCTGATGAAGTAGTGAGACTCATATCCTAACACTGTGTTTTATCAAGTTTTTTGACCACCATTCTGAGTTAAAAACATTTTTTAAATTTCAGCATTGTTTGCAAATATATAGCTACTTTAAACTTTCTACAAAACTCTATCTTAACTACCTATACTTTAATCTATTCTATTCTGTTTGATTCCATTTCATTCCATTCTATTAAGGCAAACATCGATTTAGTCACTGAAGGCTAAATCAATTTCATACTTCACTCATGGCTCCCAATGCATAGTTTGAGAAATATTGTCAAAATTAATACAATAAGATGAAAGTGATTTGCCTATGTGATGTGTTCTATGACAAAGCTTTTTTTCACTCATACATGGAATCCTTGGAATTTTTTAGAAGTAGCAAAAAAAGTTGCTATTAGATCTCATATGTGAAGTAGCAGTTTATTATAATTTCAATTCCAATTTAAGTTTTGTTTCTTTTCTAGTCTTATTCATTTTAGAGAGTATACTGAGTGCCTTGTATTGAATAGGATTTGTGATAAATGTATAAGAAATTATTTCCCTCAAAAAGCTATAGTCTATCAGAACAGACAAGTATGTAAACAAATAAATTAAAATAGAATGTGAATATTTCTATTGTGACTCAAACATAGTAGTCATGAGATAATCAAACAGTAAAACCTCATGCATTTACAATTAAAATATTGAGAGTAAAACACATGAGGTACCATAGAAGCAAAGGTGAAAGGATATTCACTATTAGAGGCTGATATATTTTGTCAGATAAAATATTCACTTTACCTGATAAAGTATTCACTATTATAACTTGTCTGATAAAGTATTCACTAATAGAGTTTGAGGTATACTACTTTGATATACCTCACCAGAAATGTTTGGAACCAGAATTATTTCAGATTTCAAATTTTTAAAAATTTTGGAAAATTGTATTATATACTTCCCAGTTGAGTATCCCTAACCTTAAAACCTGAAATCCAAAATACTGCAATGAACTTTGAGTGTCATTTAGGCTTTCAAAAAGTTTCAAATTTTGGATTTCAGATTTTCGGATTTGAGATACTTAACCTGCATCTGGAATTTGTTTCTTTTCTACTAAATAGACTGAAGTCATATGCTTCTGAATGTTGGGACTGAAAAAAAGGTCATTTCAGTTCATGAGTTCAAACTATCAGCTGTTTTTATATACACAGCATGTGAGTTTAAATATGAAACAACAGTGTGTACCTGAAATACTATGTAATAAACATTGTAAAGCCAAAGTTTCAGTAGCAATTTTGCCCATGTTTACTGAGACTTATTACAATGAAAAAACATTTATAACCTTAATACTCAAAAATTCCTATGTTGCTTTCAATATCTTTGTCATTTTATTTTATTTTATTTTTTATATTCAATATTTTTTATTATGATATTGTGGGGTACAGTTAAGGGTTCGGTATACAAATATGCTTCGTTCAGGCACCCTTGTTGATAAGAGGTGTCTTCCCATCCCCAGACATATATTTACTACCATTAATCCCATCTCCCTATCCCTCCCCCTCCATAGTTTCCCACCACTATCAGTCATTTTCTTATGGTAATACGTTGGATGATAAAGGTCTACTATATGAGTGAGAACATGTGATACTCAGTTCTTTGTTTCTCTGAGAGGTCACTCAGTATTATAGACTCTAGTTCCATCCAGGTTGCTGCGAAATTCATGATTTGGTTCTTTTTTATGGCTGCATAGTATTCC